>JALJCO010006977.1:2500-11610 GCA_023101725.1 Atherinomorus stipes | reverse complement strand
ATGTACTTCGTTCAGTTACGTATTGCTGAGGGAGAGGAGGAGTGTGGGGTGGAGACAAGGAGGTATGTGAAGCGGATGATGTGATGTGGGGAGAGGGAGAGGGAGGTGAGGATGGGGGAGAGAGTATTGAAGAACATGTTCAGTTCGTTAGCTCTGTCCAGACCTCCATCAGTCTGGTCCCCCTTTAACTTGAAGCCAGTGATCTTCTTCATTCCCGACCACACATCCCTCACGTTGTTCTGCTGGAGCTGGCTCTCCAACTTCTTCCTGTCGTCCTCCTTCACTTCTTAGTCTGTGTTTTCAGTTGTTTTTGTGTGGTCTTCAGTAACTCCCTGTCTCCATCCCTGAAAGCTTTCTTTTTGATGTTCAGCAGCTTTTTCAGGTCTCTGGTGATCCAGGGTTTGTTATTGGGGAAGCACATCACTGTTCTTGTTGGAACGATGTTGTCCACACAGAAGTTTATGTAATCTGTCACACACTCAGCCATGGTGTTGATGTCATCTCCATGAGGTTCACAGAGGACATTCCAGTCTGTGGCCTCAAAGCACCCTCTCAGAGCATCTTCAGCCTCAGTAGACCAGGTTTTAATCGTCCTCCTAATGACTGGTTGCTGCTGAACGATGGGCTTGTAGGTGGAGGTGAGAAGAACCAGATTATGATCATGATGATGAAGATGAAGATGCTGTAGGTAAGATGATGATGAAGATGATGATGATGATGATGATGATGAAGCAGTACAGGTAAGATTAAGATGATGATGCAGATGATGATGATGATGATGATGATGATGCGGTATAGGTAGGATGAAGATGATAATGAAGATTATGAAGATGATGATGATGGTGAAGCAGTACAGGTAGGATGAAGATGATGATGATGATGAAGATGATGATGTCCAGTGTTCTGGACTGTAACAGTAAAACAATATTTGTCTGCAAACGTAGAGAAAAGAAGAAACAGCAGAGGAGACGTTCTGATGGACGGCTCCTCAGACAGAGCGACCACATCTGCTTCTAATATTAGAGACGGTATTTTAAGAAACCCCCACCCACACATACACACACACACACACACACACACACACACACACAGTGTTCATTCCTCGTGGGGTCTTTCCATTGGCATAATGCATACCTAGCCCCTTACCCTAAACCTAATTGGAACTTAATCTCTAAAACCTAATCTTGACCCTCAAAACGGGGTTCATCCCCATGGGGACCGGGAAAATGTCCCCACGAGGGCAAGACGTCCCCACAGTGATGGTAAAAATCCAGAACACAGTCCCCACAATGTTGCAATTACGCGTCCACACACACACACACACATGACTGTTGACTTTCCTCTCCAGAACGGTGTCTAATCAGGCCTTTGTCCGGGTCCAGATAAGCGTGTGAATACGCGGCGCTCCTGCTGTTTATCGCTTCGAGTGTTCTGCATCATGTGTTTGTCAGCACATCATTACAGCATCGTGGACGGTAATTAGTTGTTTATGCAGGAAGCTGATTAGCAGCTGGATCTGCATTGTGCTGCTCCATGGGATCCACGCCGAGCCGCTCGGCTCCGGCTCAGACGGTCCAACCTCATTTCCTCCCTTCCTTCTGAGGAAGAAAGCCAAACTGAAGAAAGTTATGAGGCAGTGAGAGATGTGTGACAGGAGGACCTCTGCAGGGTTCCCCAGCTGCTGGCTTTCAGTCTTTTCAGGTATTTTCATCTCTGCTTTTATTATGCCGCTGTGTGAAAAAGTGTTTCCTCCTTCATGATTTCTTACTTTTTGTCACACCTTATATGTTCCAACATCAATTTCTAAATGTTAGACAAAGATAACACGAAATGAAGGTTTTTATTAGTAAGGGGGAAAAAATCCAAACCTCCATGTCCCTGTGTGAAAAAAGTATTGCCCCCCCCACAACATAAATGAACTGTGGTTTATCATCTTTGGAAAGCTGAGTTCAGTTTCTCTATCCACATCCAGGCCTGATTACTGCCACACCTGTTCTCCATCAGAAATCCCTTAAATAGGACCTGCCTGACAAAGTGAAGTAGACCAAAAGATCCTCCAAAGCTAGACATCATGCTGCCATCCAAAGACATTCAGGAACAAATGAGAAACAAAGTCATTGAGATCTATCAGTCTGGAAAAGGTTCCAAGCCATTTCTAAAGCTTTGGGACTCAGAGAACCACAGTGAGAACCATTATCCACAAATGGTGAAAACATGGAACAGTGGTGAACCTTCCCAGGAGGGGCCGGCCGACCAAAATGACCCCAAGAGCACAGCGACGACTCATCCAAGAGGTCACAAAAGACCCCAGAACAACATCCAAGAACTGCAGGCCTCACTTGCCTCAATGAAGGTCAGTGTTCATGACTCCCATCAGAAAGAGACTGGGGGGCAAAAACGGCTGCATGGCAGAGTTCCAAGACCAAAACCACTGCTGAGCAAAAAGAACATAAAGGCTCGTCTCAGTTTAGCCAGAAAGCATCTTGATGATCCCCAAGACTTTTGGGAAAAATACTCTGTGGACTGACGACAAAAGTGGAACTTTCTGAAGGTGGAGGTCCCATTACATCTGGCGTAAAAGTAACACGGCATTTCAGAAAAGGAACATCATAGCAACAGTAAAACATGGTGGTGGTGTGTGATGGTCTGGGGCTGTTTGCTGCTTCAGGACCTGGAAGACTTGCTGTGGTAAATGGAACCATGAATTCTGCTTCTCACCAAAAAATCCTGAAGGAGAACGTCCGGCCATCTGTTGGTGACCTCAAGCTGAAGCGCACTTGGGTTCTGCAGCAGAACAATGATCCAGAACACACCAGCAAGTCCACCTCTGAATGGCTTAAGAACAACAACATGAAGACTTTGGAGTGGCCTAGTCAAAGCCCCCACCTGAATCCCATTGAGATGCTGTGGCATGAGCTTAAAAAGGCGGTTCATGCTGGAAAAGCCTCCAATGTGGCTGAATTACAACAATTCTGCAAAGATGAGTGGAACAAAATTCCTCCACAGCGCTGTAGAAGACTCACTGCCAGTTATCACAAACGCTTGATGCAGTTGTTGCTGCTAAGGTGGAACAAGCAGTTATTAGGTTTAGGGGAAGATCACTTTTTCACACAGGACATGGAGGTTTGGATTTCCCCCTTACTAATAAAAACCTTCATTTAAAAACGGCATTTTGTGTTTACTTGTGTTATCTTTGTCTGATATTTAAATTTTATGGATGATCTGAAACATTTAAGTGACAAACATGCAGAAAATAAGAAATCAGAAAGAAGGAAACACTTTTTCACCCAGCTGGTTATCAATAAATTTGAATACTATCAAATCCTTTGCTATGCGGTTGAAGCGCTGTATAAAAGTTTAACAATGTAAGTTTTAACATTTTCTTGAAGGTGGAGATAGACGTTACCAGTTTTAGACTTTCATTGATCTTGTTCTAGATCAGTTCGTCACCATATGTGTGGAGGTCGTCCCACGTTCTACAGTTACGACAGATTAACTCTGGGGAGGAATTCCACAGCTTAGAGAAAGTTTTCATGGAAATATTTAAATTATAAGAGGTCTGATCTCTGAGAATCTCCGGTTCCACCTCATCATGAGAATCTCCGGTTCCACCTCATCATGAGAATCTCCCCGTTCCATCTCATCACGATGAGAATCTCCCGTTCCATCTCATCATGAGAATCTCCCGTTCCATCTCATCATGAGAATCTCCCGTTCCATCTCATCATGAGAATCTCCCGTTCCACCTCATCATGAGAATCTCCCGTTTCACCTCATCATGAGAATCTCCCGTTCCGCCTCATCATGAGAATCTCCGTTCCATCTCATCATGAGAATCTCCTGTTCCACCTCATCATGAGAATCTCCCGTTTCACCTCATCATGAGAATCTCCTGTTCCACCTCATGATGAGAATCTCCCGTTTCACCTCATCATGAGAATCTCCCGTTACATCTCATCAGGAGAATCTCCCGTTCCATCTCATCATCATGAGAATCTCCCGTTCCACCTCATCATGAGAATGTCCCGTTGCACCTCATCATGAGAATTTCCCGTTACACCTCATCATGAGAATCTCCCGTTCCACCTCATCATGAGAATTTCCCCCTCCACCTCATCATGAGAATCTTCCGTTTCACCTCATCATGAGAATTTCCCGTTACACCTCATCATGAGAATTTCCCGTTACACCTCATCATGAGAATCTCCCGTTCCACCTCATCATGAGAATCTCCCATTCCACCTCATCATGAGAATCTCTTGTTGCACCTCATCATGAGAATTTCCCGTTCCACCTCATCATGAGAATTTCCCGTTCCATCTCATCATGAGAATCTCCCGTTCCATCTCATCATGAGAATCTCCCGTTACACCTCATCATGAGAATTTCCCGTTCCACCTCATCATGAGAATTTCCCGTTCCACCTCATCATGAGAATTTCCCGTTCCATCTCATCATGAGAATCTCCCGTTCCATCTCATCATGAGAATCTCCCGTTGCACCTCATCATGAGAACTTCCCGTTCCACCTCATCATGAGAATCTCCGTTCTACCTCATCATGAGAATTTCCCGTTTCACCTCATCATGAGAATTTCCGTTACACCTCATCATGAGAATCTCCCGTTACACCTCATCATGAGAATTTCCCCCGTTCCACCTCATCATGAGAATTTCCCGTTCCGCCTCATCATGAGAATCTCCCGTTCCATCTCATCATGAGAATCTCCCGTTCCACCTCATCATGAGAATTTCCCGTTCCACCTCATCATGAGAATCTCCCGTTCCACCTCATCATGAGAATCTCCAGTTCCACCTCATCATGAGAATTTCCCGTTCCATCTCATCATGAGAATCTCCCGTTACACCTCATCATGAGAATTTCCCGTTACATCTCATCGTGATGAGAATCTCCCGTTACACCTCATCATGAGAATCTCCCGTTCCACCTCATCATGAGAATCTCCCGTTCCATCTCATCATCATGAGAATCTCCCGTTCCACCTCATCATGAGAATTTCCCGTTCCACCTCATCATCATGAGAATCTCCCGTTCCACCTCATCATGAGAATTTCCCGTTCCACCTCATCATGAGAATCTTCCGTTTCACCTCATCATGAGAATTTCCCGTTACACCTCATCATGAGAATCTCCCGTTACACCTCATCATGAGAATCTCCCGTTCCACCTCATCATGAGAATCTCCCATTCCACCTCATCATGAGAATCTTCCGTTTCCACCTCATCATGAGAATTTCCCGTTCCACCTCATCATGAGAATCTCCCATTCCACCTCATCATGAGAATCTCTTGTTGCACCTCATCATGAGAATTTCCCGTTCCACCTTATCATGAGAATTTCCCCGTTCCATCTCATCATGAGAATCTCCCGTTCCATCTCATCATGAGAATCTCCCATTCCACCTCATCATGAGAATTTCCCGTTCCACCTCATCATGAGAATTTCCCGTTCCATCTCATCATGAGAATCTCCCGTTCCATCTCATCATGAGAATCTCCCGTTGCACCTCATCATGAGAACTTCCCGTTCCACCTCATCATGAGAATCTCCCGTTCTACCTCATCATGAGAATTTCCCGTTTCACCTCATCATGAGAATTTCCCGTTACACCTCATCATGAGAATCTCCCGTTACACCTCATCATGAGAATTTCCCGTTCCACCTCATCATGAGAATTTCCCGTTCCACCTCATCATGAGAATTTCCCGCTCCGCCTCATCATGAGAATCTCCCGTTCCATCTCATCATGAGAATCTCCCATTCCACCTCATCATGAGAATTTCCCGTTCCACCTCATCATGAGAATCTCCCCCGTTCCATCTCATCATGAGAATCTCCCATTCCACCTCATCATGAGAATTTCCCGTTCCACCTCATCATGAGAATCTCCCGTTCCACCTCATCATGAGAATCTCCAGTTCCACCTCATCATGAGAATTTCCCGTTCCATCTCATCATGAGAATCTCCCGTTACACCTCATCATGAGAATTTCCCGTTACATCTCATCGTGATGAGAATCTCCCGTTACACCTCATCATGAGAATCTCCCGTTCCATCTCATCACGATGAGAATCTCCCGCTCCATCTCATCATGAGAATCTCCCGTTCCATCTCATCATGAGAATCTCCCGTTCCATCTCATCATGAGAATCTCCCGTTCCACCTCATCATGAGAATCTCCCGTTTCACCTCATCATGAGAATCTCCCGTTCCGCCTCATCATGAGAATCTCCCGTTCCATCTCATCATGAGAATCTCCCGTTCCACCTCATCATGAGAATCTCCCGTTTCACCTCATCATGAGAATCTCCTGTTCCACCTCATGATGAGAATCTCCCGTTTCACCTCATCATGAGAATCTCCCGTTACATCTCATCAGGAGAATCTCCCGTTCCATCTCATCATCATGAGAATCTCCCGTTCCACCTCATCATGAGAATGTCCCGTTGCACCTCATCATGAGAATTTCCCGTTACACCTCATCATGAGAATCTCCCGTTCCACCCTCATCATGAGAATTTCCCGTTCCACCTCATCATGAGAATCTTCCGTTTCACCTCATCATGAGAATTTCCCATTTACTTGTTTAACCAACCTCATGTTGCCAATCGGTACCATCTCCATCATGAGCATGTCCCGTTCCACCTACATTCATGTGTATTTCCCATTCCACCCTCATCATGAGAATCTCTTTTGTTGCACCTCATCATGAGAATTTCATTCCAATCATTATGAGAATTTCCCGTTCCATCTCATCATGAGAATCTCCTTCCATCTCATCATGAGAATCTCCCATTCCACCTCATCATGAGAATTCGCCCACCTCATCATGAGAATTTCCCGTTCCATCTCATCATGAGAATCTCCCGTTCCATCTCATCATGAGAATCTCCCGTTGCACCTCATCATGAGAACTTCCCGCTCCACCTCATCATGAGAATCTCCCGTTCTACCTCATCATGAGAATTTCCCGTTTCCACTCATCATGAGAATTTCCTGCTACACCTCATCATGAGAATCTCCCCGTTACACCTCATCATGAGAATTTCCCGTTCCACCTCATCATGAGAATTTCCCGTTCCGCCCTCATCATGAGAATCTCCCGTTCCATCTCATCATGAGAATCTCCCATTCCACCTCATCATGAGAATTTCCTGCTCCACCTCATCATGAGAATCTCCAGCTCCACCTCATCATGAGAATCTTCCCAGTTCCACCTCATCATGAGAATTTCCTGTTCCATCTCATCATGAGAATCTCCCGTTACACCTCATCATGAGAATTTCCCGTTACATCTCATCGTGATGAGAATCTCCCGTTCCACCTCATCATGAGAATCTCCCGTTCCACCTCATCACTGAGAATCTCCCGTTCCATCTCATCATCATGAGAATCTCCCGTTCCACCTCATCATGAGAATTTCCCGTTCCACCTCATCATCATGAGGAATCTCCCGTTCCACCTCATCATGAGAATTTCCCGTTCCACCTCATCATGAGAATCTTCCGTTTCACCTCATCATGAGAATTTCCCGTTACACCTCATCATGAGAATCTCCCGTTACACCTCATCATGAGAATCTCCCGTTCCACCTCATTATGAGAATTTCCCGTTCCACCTCATCATGAGAATCTCCCGTTCACACCTCATCATGAGAATCTTCCGTTTCACCTCATCATGAGAATTTCCCGTTACACCTCATCATGAGAATCTCCCGTTTCACCTCATCATGAGAATCTCCATTCCACTTCATCATGAGAATCTCTTGTTGCACCTAATAACGAGAATCTTCCGTTTCACCTCATCATGAGAATTTCCCGTTCCACCCATCATGAGGATCTCCCATTCCACCTACCATGAGAACTCTCTTGTTGCACCTCATCATGAGAATTTCCGTTCCACCTTATTCATCGAGAATTTCCCTTCCATCTCATCATGAGAATCTCCCGTTCCATCTCATCATGAGAATCTCCATATCCCCCACCTCATCATGAGAATTTCCCTCCACACTCATCATGAGAATTTCCGTTCCATCTCATCATGAGGCATATCCCGTTCCATCTCATCACGAGAATCTCGTTCACCTCATCATGAGAACTTCCCGTCCACCTCATCATGAGAATCTCCCGTTCTACCTCATCACCATTGAGAATTTCCCGTTCGCCTCATCATGAGAATCTCCCGTTCCATCTCATCATGAGAATCTCCCATTCCACCTCATCATGAGAATTTCCCGTTTCACCTCATCATGAGAATTTCCCATTACACCTCATCCTGAGAATCTCCCATTACACCTCATCATGAGAATTTCCGTTCCACCTCATCATGAGAATTTCCCGTTCCACCTCATCATGAGAATTTCCCGTTCCGCCTCATCATGAGAATCTCCCGTTCCATCTCATCATGAGAATCTCCCATTCCACCTCATCATGAGAATTTCCCGTTCCACCTCATCATGAGAATCTCCCGTTCCATCTCATCATGAGAATCTCCCATTCCACCTCATCATGAGAATTTCCCGTTCCACCTCATCATGAGAATCTCCCCGTTCCACCTCATCATGAGAATCTCCAGTTCCACCTCATCATGAGAATTTCCCGTTCCATCTCATCATGAGAATCTCCCGTTACACACCTCATCATGAGAATTTCCCGTTACATCTCATCGTGATGAGAATCTCCCATTACACCTCATCATGAGAATCTCCCGTTCCATCTCATCATCATGAGAATCTCCCCCCCCAGTTCATGAAGAGGACGGTGCGTGGATTCATCATCAGGTTTTTTTTTTAAAAACTTGTCGGTAGTGATGACAGTTGGAACTCCTCTGCTGTGGTTGTGAGCAGTTCGTGTTTGCAGCAGAACTACCAGCAGCAGGATGATGATGTCATCACGACTGACAATGGTGGGATGATGTATCCGGCTGAAGGAAAGAGCATGGTGGAGGGATGATGTCATCACGACGGCAATGGTGGGATGATGTCATCACGACTGAAAACGTTGGGATGATGTCTTGACTGAAAACGGTGGGATGATAATCTGGCAGAGACATGAAAATGGTGGGATGATGTCATCACGACTGAAACGGT
>JALJCO010006976.1:0-55189 GCA_023101725.1 Atherinomorus stipes | reverse complement strand
GGGCTGGATTTATCAAGATCCTAATTTTCGCATGCAATCTGGAATTTTGCGCGAGGGGCTGAACCACGGTTTGCGAGTGATTTACCAAGAATGAAGGCGCCAATGACAGCGGGTGCAAACGTGTTGGGAACGCCCCTATGTAAATGAGGGTTTTGCATGCGGCGAATTGTGGGAGACGACAGTGCAAAAGGAAATACGACCCACAAAGGGAAATATTAGTGGAGGAGGGAGATGAATATATAACAATAAGTATGATAAATATAAAAAATTTAATATACAACATGTATCAGTCTCAGAAGTGTCCAGTTTATGAGGACATGGATCAGGAGCTTCTGGGAAAATGAAGTGTCTGCAGCTCTGACATGATCTCTATTACATATGAAGTAGGCAGTTTGGGACAATGCCAACAGCTTCAGAGCTTGCGATGCCAGGTGATAAAGTCCAAGTTAAAACGGCAAAAAGGGAAAATAAAAGACCCAATTAATGCAGAGGGGGGCTCCAACGTGGGAGCATCAGCTGCCCCCTTATCCCCCTGTAGATCCACCCCTGCTGTATCCTGACTGTCATGTCAGGGCTTGAACCCCCTCTGCATCTTTACTTTAATTTTTCATTTATAGTAGTTGCTGTTGCTTATGTGGCAGTTGACAGTCCTGTCACTATGCCTCCGACTGATCATGTACGCTGGCTACTTTGCCACAGGGATGTCCCTTTGGCTGAATGGTCAGCGCTCATGGCTTTCACCTGGGAGTCTGGGGTTCAAAGCCTGCCTGGGCCCTCTGTTGCGTACCTTGCCACACTTACTTCTGCTTTCTCTTCATACAGGGTGCACTCTGAGTTACTAGTTCTTATTTGTGGTCAAACATTTCTTGTTTACATCTTGCTATGTTACGTGCTATGTATGTTGTCACCCACCAGCAGAGTTTTTTGTATTTCCTGAGGACGTCATCTCTTATTGGAAAAACTAAAGTCTGGTGGGATTAGCTTTATGACCTTCATCTGGAAGATGTTGCACAACTGCTATCTCTTTTACCCTGATGGTGTAGCGCTGGTCAAAAGAAGGTTGTCCTCATGCTTTAATAATGTATAACCTGGAGTTAGCTTGAATGAGCCCAAACTGTCTCAATTAGCTGGTAATGATGGGACTCTCCCATTAGCCCTGAGGAAGGTGTGTGTTTTGTCATCAAAATGAAATGCAAAACTAAATGAGCTGTTCTTGTGGTCCCTGTTCCTGCTCTGGTGTGTGACTGTGGTGGGCACGCCTTTCCATTTCCCTGGCGATCAGGAGCTACACCTGAATACATCTGCAGTCAGTGGCAGCATTTATTCCCTCTTTGCCTTCAGTCATTAACAAGTTGATGGTTTACTTGATGGTAACAGCACTTAACCATTTCTAAAATCAGTCTAATTCAGTCCATTTACTTTCCTGAGCTTTTTAGTTTGTCTGTTCTTCTCAGGAACCCAGACATGTCCGCCTGCCTCACAGCCACTTCATTCCTCTGCTTATCTCCATGCTGTTGCCCCTTGATGGGTTACAAAAGACCTTTTTAACTTGGATTCAGCTCCATGTTTGAGCTTGGATCCAGGTTTTACCCGTAACATCACTTGTGCATCAGAATGTTTTGTTTTTTTCAAGAAAAGGTCAAATAAAAAGCATTTCAAAGGTCAACCACAATGAAAAGCTGTGACTATGGAGGGACTGTGAGAGTGGGGTGGTGGTTCTTGTGGTTGCACTGCAGAATTCAGCTTGCAAGTACTGCAGACATCTTTCTTCAGTTGGTCGTTCACGTACTCTCAGCTTTTTCACTGGGGTTCACACAGGTGAGCAGTCGGGATGTTAAAAAAATTGCAGGATAGTAACTTTTGAGCACTGGACTTGGGCACGACTGTACAAACAGATTACTGCGCACTCATCATGCTGACAAGTGCCGACAAGACACAACTGGAAATCTTGAGTAAAATCGGGCCAAAACTGTTGTGTGTCCCCAGCTTTGGTGAGATGAACAAGTAAACTAATCTCAGTCTCATATATAGATTGCAAATATAGATTGTGCATTGATTCCACCGTCATACAGCAGTCATAAGGTGAGACTGAACCAACGACACCACAGGTTTGTGGTTGCCGACCTTCACTTCTCAGAAAACTGTGTAGAGTTGTCCAGCAAAGCAAAACATGTTTTACAGCTGTGTGAAAAAGTGTTTGCCACCTTCCTGATTTCTTACTTTTTTGCATGTTTGTCACACTTAAATGTTTAAGATCATCAAACAAATTTAAATGTGAGACAAAGATAACACAAGTAAACAGAAAATGCAGTTTTAAATGAAATGTGTAATTCAACCACATTGGTCATGCCACAGCATCTCATTGGACTCATGTCAGGACTTCAACTAGGCCACTCCAAAGTCTTCATTTTGTTTTTCTTAAGCCATTCAGAGGTGGACTTGCTGGTGTGTTTCGGATCATTGTTCTGCTGCAGAACCCAAGTGCGCTTCAGCTTGAGGTCACCAACAGATGGCCGGACATTCTCCTTCAGGATTTTTTGGTAGACAACAGAATTCATGGTTCCATTTACCACAGCAAGTCTTCCAGGTCCTGAAGTAGCAAAACAGCCCCAGACCATCACACTACCACCACCACATTTTACTGTTGGTATGATGTTCCTTTTCTGAAATGCCGTGTTACTTTTACGCCAGAAGTAATGGAACCTACACCTTCCAAAAAGATCAACTTTTGTCTTGTCAGTCCCAAAAGTCTTGGGGATCATCAAGATGCTTTCTGGCTAAACTGAGATGAGCCTTTATGTTCTTTTTGCTCAGCAGTGGTTTTGGTCTTGGAACTCTGCCATGCAGACCATTTTTGCCCCCCAGTCTCTTTCTGATGGTGGAGTCATGAACACTGACCTTAATTGAGGCAACTGAGGCCTGCAGTTCTTGGATGTTGTTCTGGGGTCTTTTGTGATCTCTTGGATGAGTCATCGCTGTGCTCTTGGGGTAAATTTGGTCGGCCAGCCACTCCTGGGAAGGTTCACCACTGTTCCATGTTTTCACCCTTGTGGATAATGGCCTCCCTGTGGTTCACTGGAGTCCCAAAGCTTTAAAAAAATTACTTTGTAACCTTTTCCAGATTGATAGATCTCAGAGACTGTGTTTCTATTTTTTTCCTGAATTTCTTTGGATCCCAACATGATGTCTAGATAATCCACTGGTCCCTAGTGCTGTCCCTTCTGTCCACTCAGCCGACCACGAGCAGCTGTAAGGCGGACATGCTTCTGCGCAGGAGCCGGTAAAAAAGCAGAGCTCATAATTTTATCTCTGAACATCCGATCTTGGACATTCCAAGTGTAGATGGTAGCTAGTGTCAAAAATATGAAGGGCACGAGGGTTGGAAGAAGCTCTGGGTCTTTCCTGGAAAGCAGCAGCGAAAATCCCCCAAACGCAATATCTCGGCGAGAAACGCATACGGGCATTTTCAATACAGGGAGCCAGTTAACCATGCCTTTGCGCCTTGAATGAGGATGGATTCATGTCTGGGGCTCAGACACTATGACAGGCATCCACAAAGCTGGGCCTCTGCTGGCTTTTGCCACAGCAGGAGACGCAGTGTGACTTGCAACACTCAGGTCGACCACGAGCATCTGTAAGGCGGACATGCTTCTGCGCAGGAGCAGGTGAAAAGCAGAGCTCATAACAAAGACGCTAGCTTAGCAGCTCGCTCGCAGCCTCTCTAGTTCACGTCATAACAGCTGGTCATAACTCCTCCGTGGCAGGTAATCAGCTGCTTTTAGATGCTGCTAAAGAGGCTAGCTTAGCAGGCTGAAGCGATTGATGTCAATGCCAGAGGCGGGTCCAAATCGCGTGCTGTGTAGTGCGCGCTCTTGTGGCCGATTCTGGGATGAAGAGAGAGCTCAAGCTGAAAAACGAAGCCACTTTCACTTTCAGGAGTTTCTGGCACTTTTTTACTCAATTCCTACCCCAATACACATGTTTTAACATGAATAAGTGGGATTTCCGGGTGATGACTCCTTTAACAGGGGGGGGGGGGCAATCACTTTTTCACACAGGACCATGGAGGTTTGGATTTTTTTCCTCCCTTACTAATAAAAATCTTCATTTAAAAACCAATTTTCTGTTTACTTGTGTTACTTTTGTCTTACATTTAAATTTGTTTGATGATCTGAAACATTTAAGTGTGACAAACATGCAAAAAAGTAAGAAATCAGGAAGGTGGCAAACACTTTCTCACACAACTGTATTTTAAGCTTGCATTGTTCCCACAGACCAGGGTGGAAACTTTTGGTGTCTTCTTAGATGTTCTCTTTGAGATAACTCTGGTTAATGCGCAACTAACAAGACTTTTAGCTTAATTTGGTGTTGTGGGCAAACGTAAGCTTTGGATAGGTTAGTAACCAAACTCCTCCTTCACTTCTTTGTGTATTAAAGGACACATAAGCTGAGGAGAAACACATTTTGAAAGACAACTTCATTAATCTGCTGAAAAGGCTGAAAACGCAATTTCTTTTTTTACTCTTTTTCATATGATGAAAGAATTTTCTCTCATTTAATTCAGGTAACGCCTTCTTAATATTATTTACCCAAATGTTGAATATGGCTTATTTATAATCATGCAGTTCTTTTTCTTTATAGATCAGAGATATTAATCATAAATCTTTGATACATGCCGCTTTATAACCTAATCTTCATGAAAATATGTATGTTCCCTCATGTTGATCAGATATTTCATGTTTGAACTTTAATCAGGAATTTTCTAATCCCAGTTGTCAGTTGCAACCAGGTTTCATAATCCCAGTGAGGTTGTTTTTCTCACACTACTGAAGCTTCTTTTCACTATCTCTCAATGATATAAAACATAAGTTCCGAACTTTTCTCACCTGTATTGTACGTTTGTCGGTGGTTCTCTTGACTCACTGACATTTCTATTTTGTTCATTTAGTATTTTCTGTTTGTAAACTGTTTATGCGAGGCATAACGGAAAGGAATTAATTTTTCTCATCAGAAATATAGCATTCACTGAACTCGGTGCTGAAACAGGAAATATCTAAAACTTGCAGGACAGTTGTCATCAAGGACGGGGGTTGTCTGTCCCTCCGCTATAGAGATGATAACACTGAAAGTTTTAGAGTAGTTATATTCCATTGTGGACTCTACTGTTTAACATGATGCCTTTCCTGTAGTTTTTCATAATCTTGCATGTCTCACTTAGCACTCTCTTAAATGGTTTTGTGTTAAACAAATATTTATTTGATTAAATTAAACACTTGTCCATTCATCTTCACAGCAGTAAATACTATTTTCAATTCAACCTGACTGCAGCTTCACAGAATTTCCTTTGCTGAACTTCTTCACCAATTGCCTGATTGATGTGCCTGAGAGAGCCTACTTCTGCTTAAACCACACCAGGTCGACTAACCAACT
This sequence comes from Atherinomorus stipes, assembly GCA_023101725.1. NCBI lineage: Eukaryota > Metazoa > Chordata > Actinopteri > Atheriniformes > Atherinidae > Atherinomorus > Atherinomorus stipes. The sequence continues at coordinate 49,759 of JALJCO010006976.1, read as the reverse complement.
ACCTGATCAATCAACTACTTAAAACCCAGGAAGGAGAAAAGGTAAGGAGTTTCTTTTTAAAACCTTTGCTCACTGACCGATGGCAAAGATGTCGCAGTCTGGTTGTCAAAGGCCACTGTGCTGTCGGTTGTCGGTGCTTCCTTGCTCCAACAGACCTGATTTGAATTTCAAATAAATTGATTAAGCTGTCTACATTGAGTCATTGATTTGAGTCATGTATCAAATAGTCTGCTTTTACTTTCTCCAACCTTCAGAGAAATGACTTTAGGAAATCCTCAACATTTGGTTTACAAATCTAAGTTATCAAATGTTCTAAAATAGGGGGAATGTTATATAGGAATGGTAGCCAAATTTAACCACTAGTTCTCTAAATAGTTGGTTTAATGTCAAAAACAGAAGCTCTGACTTCCATAAATGAATAGTATTAACAACAACAGTAATTATTAAATGTTACATTGTAACTTGCTATTGTTGAGAACACCTGTAGAGCATGGGCGATGTGCTGCATTAGAGTCTGACCCCAAAGTTTCATTGAGTGGCCACAACAAAATCTTTAAAGAACATTCATTTGAGACAATTTAACCTTCTCTGCTTTGCAAAACTTACAGATGGGAACAAAAAGGACAGGTCTTAACCAGCACTAGAAAGAAATATGAATGATGTCATGATACAAATAAACTTCTTATTCCGAGATAACAGCAAAGGTTTATCTCTGACTTGTGCCATTATTATTGCAGTTTGTTATGACAAGCTGATGCTCATCTCCACTGTTGCCTGACCTCTGTACATGCGTCTCTGAGACTTTCTGCCTTTCAAGGTCACTCTCAGATCACTACAGTTGAACCATAACAATTACTGACAGATGCATGCTTTGTCTTTCACGAAAGAGAAAGCTAAACATATACAAATACTGCTTTTATAGCACCTATGAGAAGACATTTTATTCCCTTTTCATTTGCTCATGGCCATACCACCCTGAACACGCCTGATCTCCATTAAGAGACCGGCTGGGTATACTTCTCTCTATGACCTGCAGAGGGTGCTGCTGCAATGTTACCAATGAACATTAGCACTGATTACTAACATTGCCAACTACTTAACATTAATTCCCAAGGGGGATTCTTTGGGAAATTTTTCCAAATTAAACTATTACCTTGTAAATATACGATGAAATCAAACGTATTTCCAGCAACACAAACATTAATTATCTTTTTGAAAAGATGTTAAAGCTGTTATAACAGGACAGTTGAACGGGTGTAAACTTCAGGTTTAAGTTAAACACCAGAAAGTTTCCTCATCCACCAAACTCTGCTGTACCTCCTGGATTGGGTCATTCATGTCATGGTTGGTATAATTAGACAAGATAACAATTAATCAGGAATAGGACATTTAACCAGAGACTATCCTCTGAGAGAACCCCAGAATGAATAGGCAGTCTTTTATTTGTGCATTCTTTATTCTGATAAAAGGAGGCATCAGCAGGCATTTCCATCAGTACTGACAAATTCATATAGAAACTCTATAAGGCATTTAATTTACTGGGATTCAATTCAATTAGTGCCAAACAACATTTACGTATCGTTCATCATCCCTCAGACCAGAGGGGTGTCATCTTAACCATGTCAGTGGGGTTTTCTTTCTTGGTGGAGCCTAACTCTTATCTAACCAGTCTTTATACAAGTTTTTTTTTAAAATCTTAAGTCATTTTGTTGAAATTATAGTGATTTACCTCGGTTTGCTTGGGGCACCACTCATTCATAACAACTTAAATATATCTATTTAAGCTCAGGCTTGAATGAGAAAGCCTGAAAATGTCTTATTAGAACTAAATCAGTATATCTGAGAGGAAGTCAATTCCCATGGATTTTGCTTTCAGAAATCATGACAAAGGTGAGGTGATCACACATATTTATTAACAAGAATGGATAAACCAGCAATATCAAATCAGTTGAGTTTGCAGGACAAAAACACCATGAGGAGAATATGATTTTTATTAGGTTGTGAATGAATTATGTGTGGGCTAAAGGTGTCATTAGCACTTGTGGTAATGCGAATGATGTGAAAGTAGGATGAGAATAAGAGAGAGAGAGAAACTTGTAAACTTATGGAAAAATACTGGTTCTGAATACTTAATTATGCTAATGGACTCTCGCATGGAGGATAAGCGGAGTGCGTCCATCAACCTCTAATTTGGAGTGAATATAAATTTGGGTTAACATTCAAGTTAAATAATTTGCTTAAAATTTAGATGAAACTGTCAGACACCACGTATATGTTCAAGGTGCTGGTTAGATCCTTTGTTGGTACGCTGGTCCTCTCTGGAGCAACCCCGGTCCGGTGGCCAATCCGAATTGGCGTGTTCTGAAGGAGTTGATGTGTGGATCAGTAGGTCTGGAGCTGCCTTGAGATCCTGGAATCTGTCCCGCAGAGTTCCAGAAGGAAGAGACGGGGGGGGGGCAGTTGATTAATTACAGCTTTAGTTAAGAATTAAAAATCATAACTTTACTTGATGCTTGAGTTAGTATAACATTATAAAAATTTTTTTAGTTTATTTATTTTTTTTTTTTTCCCGCAGAATTAATTACATATTGGAGACAAAAGATACATACAAACAAACAAAAACACTTCACCCGTACGCTTTGCACAAACTCTTCAAAATTAGATTGAGAACCGCCCCCCAATCTCCAAATTTCCCCCCCAAACAGTTTCCTTTTGTCACTTATTCCAATGCTCCAATTTTTCAAATTCTTCTTCTTACCTTTCTCTGCTTCTGGGTCCAGTAATATTAAAATAAAAATATCTATAATAAATAATAAGTCATTCCTAATATAGCTACTTCTAGCTTCTATAAATACTATCAATTATCAACAAAGATAAAATTTTTCTTTTTTACTTTATTCTATTTTCTATTTTTTTGATCTTAGACAAAAGATTACATAGGTTACATGAGGAAAAAATAAAAAAAACAATACAAACCAAACAAAACAAAAAAAAAATTCACAGACTTCTTACTTAGCCCAAACACATACCAAAAGCAAGATTTGAATGCGAGCCCCCTCTAATTCTTCAAAAATATCACACTCACTCATAAACAGGAGTTCTGCTTTATGTCATTGGTAACACTTTACAATAGGGGCCACAAAATTTGCTTCACTACTCAGGGACTAATGAGGAACGAATAGGGGACTAATAATTACCTAATCATTAACTAAGCTTTTCATACCTGCGATGTCGGATAGCTTCCCTAATGATCAGTTAATCATTAACTAATGAGTAGTTAATCCTAACAAGACTAAAACCCCTATCAGGGACTAATGATTACTTAATCATTAACTAAGCTTTTCATACTGTGACATCAGACAGATTCCCCAAAAATCAGTGAATTGTTAATTAATAGGTAGTTAATCATAAAATGACTACAACCCTATCAGGAACTAATGATTACTTAATCATTAACTAACCTTTTCATACATGTGACATCAAATAGATTTCCCAAATGATCAGTGAATTGTTAATTAATGGGTAGTTAATCATAAAATGACAAAACCCCAATCAGGAACTCATGATTACTTAATCATTAACTACCCTTTTAATATATGTGACATAAGATAGATTACCTAATAATCAGTGAATCATTAACTAATGAGTAGTTAATTTATAAAATGACTAAAACCCAATCAAGGACTAATGATTACTTAATCATTAAAGATTTTCATACATGTGACATCAAATAGATTACCAAATGGTCTGTGAAGCATAAACTAATGGGTGCTGTCATTGCAGAAACAAAGGACTATTATGAGCCATGGTTTATGCAGATTTTATTATGAAAGTTTATTGGTACACAAGTAATAAAGTTACAAACAGAAGCCTGGCTGCAGCCAGAGAGCAGTGTTCAGAGGATCGAAAGATTATCGTGTCCGAATGAAGTTCTGAAGGGACTCTGCACATGTGCCAGTGTGCAGATGTTTTATACGAAGGTTTGTCAGGGAGGCTGGTCTCTTGGGCAGGCTGCTCAAGTTGGCCTGTAAATCTTTGTCTATTTTCCTGATACTTTCTCCTCCAAGGTGATCAGCAAGTCATGTTGGCACCTGTACCCATCGTCTGATATGTGAACACCAGCTTATGAGTATCCGCTTAAGTCTTACATGATACTGCAGGTCAAAGAAATCTTAGTGTAATGTCAGAAAAACAAGGTGACCAGCAAAACAGCATCAGTTATTCATAAAAGGACTGAAAAACCCAATCAGGGACTCATGAATCATTGCATAAGCTTCTCATTCCTGGGCCATCAGATAGCTTACCTAATGATAAATGAAGCAATAACTAGTCGTTAATAAGTTAATTATATGATTAAAAATCTAAACAGGGACTAATGATTCACTTAAATTGAAAAAGGATTTTTATTATCACTTGTTCCACATGATGAGGATCATACCCTTTTTCTGGTCACTGACTCCCAACTGAATACCATTACGCAAGTCTGTAACAAGTCCTTTTAACCACTTGCTGATAGAAAAATCTTGATCAACAATAGATTTGAAAAATTCAAGTAAAATAAAAATTTAAAGAGTTATTAATGAGTAACTACTCATTACTTCCTCATTAACTTACCAGTAGTTAAGCATTTTGCGCCCCTGAGGTAAAAACCCCAAATAAGTCACATGTAACTTTCTTCACCATTATTTTACCAGTAGTTCAGCTTTTTGCTGCCCCTGAAGTAATGACTCAAAATGAGTAACTGATCATTACTTAAACATTAACTTACCAGTAGTTAAGCTTTTTGTGGCCCCTGAAGTAAAGTAATGACTCAAAATGAGTAACTAATCATTACTTAATCATTACCTAACCAGTAGTTAAGCTTTTTGTGGCCCCTGAAGTAAAGTAATGACTCAAAATAAGTAACTAGTCATTACTTAATCATTAACTTACCAGTAGTTAAGCTTTTTGTGGCCCCTGAAGTAAAGTAATGACTCAAAATGAGTAACTAATCATTACTTAATCATTAACTTACCAGTAGTTAAGCTTTTTGTGGCCCCTGAAGTAAAGTAATGACTCAAAATGAGTAACTAATCATTACTTGATCATTAACTTAACAGTAGTTAAGCTTTTTGTGGCCCCTGAAGTAAAGTAATGACTCAAAATGAGTAACTAATCATTACTTGATCATTACCTAACCAGCAGTTAAGCTTTTTGTGGCCCCTGAAGTAAAGTAATGACTCAAAATGAGGAACTAATCATTACTTAATCATTAACTTACCAGTAGTTAAGCTTTTTGTGGCCCCTGAAGTAAAGTAATGACTCAAAATGAGTAACTAATCATTACTTAATCATTAACTTACCAGTAGTTAAGCTTTTTGTGGCCCCTGAAGTAAAGTAATGACTCAAAATGAGTAACTAATCATTACTTAATCATTACCTAACCAGTAGTTAAGCTTTTTGTGGCCCCTGAAGTAAAGTAATGACTCAAAATGAGTAACTAATCATTACTTAATCATTAACTTACCAGTAGTTAAGCTTTTTGTGGCCCCTGAAGTAAAGTAATGACTCAAAATAAGTAACTAGTCATTACTTAATCATTAACTTACCAGTAGTTAAGCTTTTTGTGGCCCCTGAAGTAAAGTAATGACTCAAAATAAGTAACTAATCATTACTTAATCATTACCTAACCAGTAGTTAAGCTTTTTGTGGCCCCTGAAGTAAAGTAATGACTCAAAATAAGTAACTAGTCATTACTTAATCATTAACTTACCAGTAGTTAAGCTTTTTATGGACCTGAAGTAAAGCAATTACTCAAAATGAGTAACTAATCATTACTTAAACATTAACTTAACCAGTAGTTAAGCTTTTTGTGGCCCCTGAAGTAAAGTAATGACTCAAAATGAGTAACTAATCATTACTTAATCATTACCTAACCAGTAGTTAAGCTTTTTGTGGCCCCTGAAGTAAAGTAATGACTCAAAATAAGTAACTAGTCATTACTTAATCATTAACTTACCATTAGTTAAGCTTTTTGTGGCCCCTGAAGTAAAGTAATGACTCAAAATTACGTTAAAACATAAGTTTCATTTGAAAAATTAAGTATTATATAAATATATTGATAGCAATGATGCATAAATCCTAAGCTGAATCACAAAAACAAAATTCAAACTTTATATAAATAAGAAAGAACATAAATTATAACAGACTATGCCAGAACATACCAAAATTAGGAACTTTTTTCTTTTTTTTCCCCTAAATTTTTCCCGGGAGTAAAGTTTAAGTAGTTTAACCTCCTGTTTCAGCAAGTCTACCTTGTCCATGTTTCCAAGAATTTTAATTTGTGCTTTGCACCGTCCACTGACTGAGGCCAAAGTTTCTTTTTTCCCCAAAGTGGCCCAAAATTCTTGAAAGGCCAGATCATCCACAGCTTTCAGCTTTGCAATTGCAGCAATAACTTTCCAGTCCATCCAAATTGTTTCTTTGGAGACAGCAACTTTTGGGCCTTTCCCTTCTTTCACGGCTTTTAACACCTCATGGTACCATTTGACAGCATCTTCAGGGGTCAAAACTGAAATGACACAAAGAATAATCAAAATATGTAATTACACAGATGAAAATTTAACATTTTTGTCAACCCTGTGAGTCCGAGGCCTATTTTTTGGACTTCTGCTTGAAAATTGCTTGCACTTAAATACAATATCTCTGCAACCACAATTTATCTGTTTTATCTATTCTAATACTTTTGGAGAACACTTGTGAGAGTTATAAAAATGAATAAGTATTATATGTATTACGGGTGAAGATTAAGAGTAGAGTCCGGAGTCCCTCCACGTTTCTGTTTGTAAACAACACTATTCAAACTGAGTGCTCCTCCCCTCGGGCTAATGGCCGCCTCAAGCATCTCCTTCAAAGCTTCAAAGTAAAAGCCAAACCAATATTAACCCTGGTTTTCCAACATGTACCATCAAAAGCTATTACCGCAGAGTACTTCCTATTCTTCGCTACGTCCAACGTTTTCTTTTTTTTTTTTTCCATCGAGAGTTCAAGTGACTGGCGTCTGCTCCAATAATGAGCTTATTCCCACACAGTGTCATGCCCTTAGCTCTGTCATTGGCTGGCGATACAGAAAACTCCACCCAGAAAATCCCAAATGCACCAAAACAAACGGAAAAGGCAAATTAAAGGCAGGGGGAGAGGGAGTTGCATTCCAACTCACAACTGCACGAGAGTATAGACTCAAAGGCGCAGATTGAAACAGATTTCACTTGCACAGGTCCAACATTATTTTCAGGGGGGAAACTCCGGACTCTACCTTTAAATCAAGATAGCCTTAAAAAAATTAAGAAACCCTTTCAAGATGGATATGTACACATATGTCCCTCATGAGTGATACAGCTGTAGCTCTGAATCTTTATCAAATGAGTACAAAATGTGAACATTATATCTGTAAATGCCAACTCCGATAAGGGCGAGTTCTCCAAAATGGCCATTCTGGCCCAGTTTGGTTCCATCTGTTCTCCAATTCCCCCAAATAAGGGGGCTCAAGATTTTAAATGGTTAAGAGGATTATAAAATATCTAATCTAATTTTAAAAAGTTTATAATGTAACCCATGTCTGGATATGTGCGTCACTACGAGGTTTGTAGGAGCTGTGAGTAAAGGGAATAACCGATACACACAGGTATAAGTAATAAAAGACCATTGTTTTATGGTTGTAGAGTTATTTTAACAGTGCACAATGATAACAGTACCTATAGGCCTTTTAAAATAAAAAAATAACATAAAAATGAAAATTAAAAATTGTTCTTCCTATGGTTTCAGTTGAGAGATTGTTAATTGTGGATCCAGAGTTCAAGTCAGCAAGTCAGAGATGAAATAGATGGGGAATTTAAAAAAAGGAAAAGAAAAAGAGATGAAATAGTCAAGTCAAAAAGTGTATCAAGGGTTGGCTCCTGATGGCGTCACTTATAGAACTGGCATAATCCTACCACGATCTTGGTTAAAGGATGTGGTGGCGCCCAACGTTCTGCTGTGCGAGGCTTGCCATCTCATGGTTGTTGGTCAGCCTCATCGCACACGAGGTCTGGCCGGCGTTTAATCAATGTTTTCCAAGATCAATGGGCTCTATGCACAGCTCCACTACTTCCTGAACTTAAGGTAGCTCCTTTGTTTCCTGTCTTTTCTTACTGGATGAACTGATTAATTGAGGTGTGCCTGACCTCATTAACTGGCCAGACACACCTGGATTATTCAGTTTGTCCAGTAATGAAAGACAGGAAACAAAGGAGCTACCTTAAGTTCAGGAAGTAGTGGAGCTGTGCATAGAGCCCATTAGAAAACCTGACCTGTATTAGCAAGACACGTTATACTCCAGGTCCTAATATAAAACCATCAACTAGACTAATTCAAGGTGTTGCACAACATATGTTTTTAATAAAAAAAAAAAAAAAAAACATAGGATTTTAGATTTAAATAAAATAAGCTAAATACATTGTTTTTAATTAACAAAAATAACTAATTACAGCTGTGCTGTTTTTATCTAACTTAATTCACTTAAAATGCCTTTTTAAACTCTGCTGCTCTGTATGGCTGTTATCCTCAGTCACATCAGGAAAATGACTGTGTGCTTCACAGTGTAAATGTTTCACAATGTGCTCCTTGATACAGCCAAGGCATTATTAATTGGTCCTGAACCATAAACAAAAGTTTTCTTCTTAAAACCTTAAATGCTTTTGTTTTCACATTTTACAAAAACGACATAAAATACACAAGAGAAACATTTAAGAGGAGACCACGTGTTGTTTCCACATACACACTTTGAGAACATTGCAAAAGCTAGCTTAACTTACCAAAAAACGAATTTTCTACAGGAGAAACCAGAACAATTGAGGTGCTTCTTCGACAGTTATCCAACCTCTAACACAGTATTTTAATCAGCTAACAAAATAATTTCGAAATTTCAGTGCAAAAAAAACAGCTTACCTCCTTTTCAGCTCCCACAGGGAAACAGCAACAAAATTCCGTTTGAGCAGAAGCGATGTTAAGCTATTGTAAGTATCTTAGTGCATTACTTCCGGTTTACACAAAATAAGGTTCCGTTTTTTCAAAATAAAACACACAGTGCTTACAATCATTAAATGAAACAAAATAATGATCAGATAAGAGCATAAATGATCATAGCAAGTACTTTCTTCATCCCACTAATTTTTTAACGGCAGTTTATCTTACAACATGCTGATTCTTCTGTATATATGTAAAATTCTGTTCAAAATAAACAATGAAATTAAATGAATAAATTAAATAAAGTATTATTTAACTCATTTTAGGTGGGTTACAATAGTCAACTTTGACAGATGATTATTGTAACAAATTATTTTAAAAATATTTAAAACAAATGAACATTCTATTTGTTTACTCTTGATTGAAGTAACTGCTGTGAAACAATACCTCATTCATACTAGTTGGTGATGATTAACTGCACACCCACAGCAATCATGGGGCACTGTAACAGTAATAAGCTCCAATCCATGCCAACATTGTCTCAAACCACCACAAATATGTCTACACACTCATACATCAATCATAATTACACTGGGAGCAGAGAGGGTCATGAAGTGTCTTGCTGAAGGACATAAGAATAAATGGGTGACTGTGATTAGACCCACCAAATGTTTGTTAATTGGATGGCCAGCTCTTTCACCTGACCCACTGCAGTGCCACTTCAAAACCAATCTTATATGACTTCTTACTCTTGTCATATCTAGTCGTATCTAAGGAAATGCATACAAAGACAGCTGTCATATGCATCTCTTAACATTTTCGTATTATCAACTTATCATTGTATTTTCTTAATAGAGCATATCACAAAGTTTGTTAAAACAACAACTTATCCCTGGTGGGTACCAGGAAGCAAAACTACAGAAAGCAACACTAATAACTGAGACACAGAGGAATAAATTACAAATGTCCTAATTTTCTCTTTGGTAATTATGTTTTCACATTTTGTTAAAGGGCCAAAAAATGTTTTCAGATTAGAAAGAGAATTTCTATTTTCTTAGATTCCTTTTATTTATGTTTTGGGGAAAGCACTGTACAGTCCATTTACCATTTACATGGATATCTATTGTTGATACTACTTAACATGAGGTCTAAAAACACAAAGGTATTGGAATTTAGAATATGTGACTGCAGTTAAAGTGATGACATTAGATTTCAAAATTTCCCTTTATCACCACTAGGGTTTGGCATCGAGAATCTAGCATCCATCCGAACCGGGACTAACTCTCCGATTCTCCTGGAATCATTCAAATTTTTAAATTGCAATTCCTATTTTCAATGCCCAGTCTGCCGAACAACATAGAATCTACTGGAAGCGGAACCTTTGTTAGCACCGAGTTTCTGGTACAACCAATTACGCTGATGCACACGGCACAACTCAGTGTCTTTTTCGCTATATTTAGCAAGTTTTCAGATCCTCTGATAACTTTCTATTAATAAAACCGCTCGTGACAAGTCTAGTGACACTTTGTGGTCTTATTGGAGACTTTTGAGACCAACGTGAAGGAACATTTTGTTTATTGCACGCTCCTGCAACCCATACCCCGCCACTAAAGGCTGCAGGAGCTGCAGACAGTAGCTTGTTCAAAATCATCCACTCATCCACTCACTCCCTATAGGGGATTATCACGCTTACCGGAAGTTCCCGGTATTTGGGCACTTCCTCTTCCGGGCCATGTTAACGACAGCCGTTCCTGCTCTGTTATACTGTTTAAATCGGATAAACTCCAAACATACTTAAGTTTTCATTCTAGACTGAAGTGATACTAAGGAAGAAGTGGATCAAAGCGATCGATTCGCCGCGGTGAAGGGCCGAACTTTATAATAAAACACACGTTTGTTTGTTGCCGGTGGAGCACAACACCGGCACTTCACAGCATGCTAGCATTAGCCAGCTAGCGTTTACTGACGTGCTTAACATTGTGCGTCTTAAAACACACAAACATCTGAAAATCGGGTCTGTACCTCCCCGTTTCCAGTGGAACAACTGGGGACTGCCAAGAAAGGCAGCATTAGCCAGCTCGATAACGTGCCTAACTTTGTGCGGCTGAAAACACACAAGCATCTGAAAGCGTCTCCTTTCTTGTCTCCTTTCTTGCAGTACTTTAATTTAAAGTACTGCAACATGTTGTTGACTCTTAATTTGAAAACAGCCAGTGTAACAATTACAGTTATTAAAATAGTAAACTTAAACAGGTCTATACAAGTTTGGCCAGGGATGTTTTTTTATTTCTTTTTCTACCTTTTTTTTCAAAGTTGAAATGCAATTAAATGCCTTTGGTAAGAACATAAACAGAGCTGGAGTTTAGTAATATTAAGTTGTCCACAAACAAGAAAATGTAACCCTTCTTTTTTTATCCTGCCACTTAAAAGAATCAGAATCAAGAATCAATATGAACTGGAATCAAAAAAAGGGAATCGAATTGGAACCAGAGTCATTAAAATTCAAATGATGCCCAACTCTAATCACCACGTGTTTTGACAGAAGTGACAGAAGTGCATGATATGTTGCCAGTGCCACAATTTGAGCTTGGCCCTGCTGCACTTTTTTCAGACATGACATAGGGGGCTAAATATGTTTACCATTCTTAATTATGTTTTTTTTTTCATCTTTTTATGATCAACTGCCTATTATTTAATCATTCACTGATCATTAGGTAAGCGATGTAATGTTACAGGTATGCAAAGCTTTGTTAATGATTACTTAATCATTAGTTCCCGATTGAGTTTTAGTCCTTTTATGATTAACTACCCATTAGTTGATTATTCACTGATCATTAGGTAATCTATCTGATATCACATGTATGAAAAGGTTAGTTAATGATTAAGTAATCATTAGTTCCTTATTGGGTATTAGTTCTTTTATGATTAACTACCCATTAGTTAATGATTCACTGATCATTAGGTAATCTATCTGATGTCAAAAGGTATGAAAAGGTTAGTTAAGGATTAAGTAATCATTAGTTCCTGATTGGGTTTTTGGTCCTTCTATGGCTAGTTACCCATTAGTTAATGGTTCACTGACCATTAGGTAATCTATCTGATGTCACATGTATGAAAAGGGTAGTAAATGATTAAGTAATCATTAGTGTCTGATAAGGTTGTAGTCCTTTTATGATTAACTACCCAGTAGTTAATGATTTACTGATCATTAGGTAATCTATCTGATGTCACATGTATGAAAAGGTAAGTTAATGATTAAGTAATCATTAGTTCCTTATTGGTATTAGTTCTTTTATGATTAACTACCCATTAGTTAATGATTCACTGATCATTAGGTAATCTATCTGATGTCACAGGTATGAAAAGGTTAGTTAAGGATTAAGTAATCATTAGTTCCTGGTTGGGTTTTTGGTCCTTCTATGGCTAGTTACCCATTAGTTAATGGTTCACTGACCATTAGGTAATCTATCTGATGTCACATGTATGAAAAGGGTAGTAAATCATTAAGTAATCATTAGTGTCTGATAAGGTTGTAGTCCTTTTATTATTAACTACCCATTAGTTAATGATTTACTGATCATTAGGTAATCTATCTGATGTCATATGCATGAAAAGGTTAGTTAATGATTAAGTAATCATTAGTTCCTGATTGGGGTTTTAAGTCCTTCTATGGTTAGTTACCTATTAGTTAATGGTTCACTAATCATTAGGTAATCTATCGGATGTCATATGTATGAAAAGGTTAGTTAATGATTAAGTAATCATTAGTCCCCTATTCGTTCCTCATTCGTTTCTCATTAGTCCCTGAGTAGTTAAGCAAATTTTGTGGCCCCTATTGTAAAGTGTTACCATGTCATTTGGAAGCAAATTCTTTGTATTTAATCAGCGGTCAGTTATGTTTTCATTAAACTAACTAATAATAAGCAATAAATGTAGTTAATTTTTTATATAATTATTTTTATTTGCAATTTTGAAAAGCAAAAGATGCAAATAATTATTAAAAATATAACAATCATAAAAAAAAAAATAATCCCCACACAAAAAAAATTAAAAATAATATAAAGAAATTATTTGGACAAACAATATGTTCAAGACAACTGTAACACAAAAAAAACACAATACACATACAAAAGACAAAAAAAAAAAAAAAATAAATAAAAAAAATCACACTTATTCACAGGGCGTTTAAAATTGTGCCAAAATGATGTTCGAATATTTATTCTAAAATTAATACACAATTAGAATATATGCGAATATCCATTTGAGTATTATGCCAAAAGGAGGACAAACTAATACATAACTACTTGTAGGTAGCCTATTTTTCATTTTTATTCCAATACCAACATCTTTAGCCCTTTAAAGCCCAAACCAAGAAAAAATGGGGAGAAAATTCTATTTTTTTTATCTTAAGTCTTTATTAGGCCCTTTAACAAAATATGGGGAAAAAAATGAACAAAAAACATTTTTGTGAATAAACCATTTATTGCTGTGCATCATGTCAAAATTATTGTTGTGTAGTCTTCTGCCTCCTGCTATCAGGTGTATCAGATTGTGTACAACAGAGTTTACAGTGTACAGCAAAGTTTTTACCATAAAGTGATGCAAGGTCTCAGATGCAAAGGTTTTTTTTAGAAACTGCATGTATCAAATATGATGCCAGTCATGTCAGTCATTTTCTGTACCGCTTATCCAGTTCAGGGTTGCGGGGGTTGCTGGAGCCTATCCCAGCTATTATCAGGCGACAGGCGGGGTACACCCTGGACAGGTCGCCAGTCTGTCGCAGGGCCAACATGGAGAGACAGACAACCATTCACGCTCACATTCATTCCTAGGGGCAATTTAGAGTGACCAATTAACCTAACATGCATGTCTTTGGACTGTGGGAGGAAGCCGGAGTACCCGGAGAGAACCCACGCATACACGGGGAGAACATGCAAACTCCACACAGGAAGGCCACTGTTGGAATTGTTCAAACACATCTCCCTAACTTTTGCAAGCAATTTAAAGGTAGAGTCTGTTCTGTTTGCAAACAACAGTATTCAAACAGGGAAGTTTAAACGTCCCAACCAAAACAAAGCTAAAGAGCGAATTACAGGGAGTTGCATTTAAACGCACCACTGCACGCGAGTACAGTAGAGGCCCAAAGGCGCGGTTTGAGACGGATTTCACTTGCACAAGGGGAAACTTCGGACTCTACCTTTAACTTTGACCTGGCATTTTCTAAGACCGGATGTATGTTGAAACCAAGTCTCTTAACCAGGTGGATTTGGTACAGTCATATGAAATGAGGTCAAAGGTAAAAAAAAAAATTCTGTAGGATCAAACTTTATTTATTTTATTTATATCAAACTTTATTTATTTATAGGATACAGATTTGGGGATGCAGCAGAGATGTTAACAGTCTTTTCCAGCCTGCCATGTACAGTAAATAGCACCCATTTGTTAGCAGATTGACCCAGATGATGATGATGCATGAACAAAAAATGGTTAGTGCGTGTGTTACGAAATATTATAAAGAAATGTGAAATTGGCATAGAAATGTAAACATTGGAGGGGAAAAAAATGTGAAACCAGGAACCCTCAGACTTTATTTCATTTAAACTTGAGAGCAAAAATGTCAGAAGAAAGAAAAGAGCGAGGATTTTGAAAAACAAAACTGTTTTTAAATGTGTAGTGAAATCCTCTTTCACACATTTACTTTAAAACCAAACAAAAATCTCACCAAATGACTTAGTTATGTTAAAGTTTTGACTATAAAAGTTATTGTGAAAGGCAAACACAATTTCTACTAAATGTGTTTCATGACAGCAGAGCTGAAAGATTTAGGAAAAAAGTTGTAAAACAATAAAGCTGAATCAAAACTACAAAGAAGGAAATACTGATGCATTTTCTTTATTCTCACCAGGAAATCATGAAGATGCGGTTTGCTTGTTTGCTGCTGGTGCTGTTCATTCCTGCCAGTCTCTCATCCCAGTACCAAAAATTCAAAAGGCAGCACATCCATGGGTGGATGCAACCCAATCAGTGCACTCAAGAGATGAATAACCTCGTCAACACACCAAACCTGTGCAAGCCAAAAAACACTTTCATCTTGACAGGGGTTGCCAATATTGTTAATTTGTGCAAAGGTGTCATGAACAAGTTGATCACAACCCCTGAGTTTAACGTTGTTGTATGTAACAGGACTTCTTCTAGACCTTGTGCATATAATGGTCAAATTTTCATGACTCGCCTTCTAATTAAATGTGAACGTTCAAAACCTGTTCACCTGCAGGGGTTTGCATGAAACCTATGTGTCATCTTCTTCACCCAAAGTGACCTGAAATGTTGTGTAAACCACTTGCATGTCTCCTCATGAACAAAGTCAAATCTGATAAAAAAAGAAAACAGAATAAAACAGATATTGAATGAATGATGTTGAATAAACTTTAATAACAGCTTAAATCCAAGTTTCTGTTGATCATTTTTTAACTGTTTCACGTAGAGAGAAAAGTATCTCTATTGTGTATGTGTTTTTTTTTTCAATTATCTTGTCATCTCCAGACAAACAAATTTATTTTATGGAGATAACAAAATAAACTATCCTGCTTTCACGAGAAAACGATTCTTGTTATCTAAGAATAGTTGTGGAATATGACTGTTCTCAGCAGTTTCTTGAGATTATTTAATCATTTTTCATAAATGTTTACAGGATATTATATTCATGGAGCAACACCGGGATCAGTGTATAGAGTAAATGATGTTTAGTCTGTCAACTCTGGAGATTCAGGATCAGGACCAAGATCATTAACAATGATTAAGAAAAGCCAGAGGAACATAGATAAGAGAATAAAAGTATTTTGTTTTTCATTCTTTACTTTCCTCCTTAGTAAGACGAACCGATAAACCAGTCCCAGTCTAATATACATTATAAGTACAGTGGAGTACTGTATATACTGTACATTTCCCCCACTGAACAATGCTAATTTTTGGCTACTTAATGTCCCTCTCAGAAAATTGGGTAGAGCCGTCCTAAAGAAGCAAAACATATTTTATTTTTTAACTTGTATCATTCCCATTTAGTAGCATACAAACTCTACTTGATGTTTTCTGTGACAGAAACTCTCTTAAAGCTAATTATGCATGATGCACACCTAATCTGACAAAAAAGTTGTTTCCTAATTTGGTGTTGTGTTCAAAGCAGAGATTGAAGATAGGTTCATTCGAAAACTCCCCACTCAGTTAATAGGTATAAATGCACATAAACCGAGAAGAAGTTAATTTTGGCAGAGTTTCTCATTTCATCATATAAAAGACTATTCACACATCTACATGTTTAAAAAAAAAAAAGGTTATTTCTTAACAATATTCTTTCAAATTAAAAACTATTCTATATTTGGAGATATCACAAATCTATGTGGGAACGTGCCATTGGCATGTTGGATACAGGGATGTTCACCAAAGCAGCAGCTGTGCAGCTCAATGTCCCTTATTGGACCATAGGCCATTTGAGAGTTAGTTTTCGACAGACTGGCGCTAAGATGTGTTGCTGTGAGAGATGCAGCTGGTGGACACACAAGATAGTGAACAATCAAATTCCTTAACCTGACCCCTATTGTGTTCAAAGGACTGTCAATCCATTACAAATGGCCATACCAGGATGTTATCAACTTATCAAGATTAGTAGTGTTGCCCCCTTGAAATGACCACTGGATGATTGGCAACTTCTTTTCCAGTCTTTATTTGAGCTCACAATGGATCTTTCAAGCAAAGTAAATAATAAAGAAAAACAAAAGGTCCCCTGTGAATAATAAACACAAAATTAAATAGTTGATTTGGATTAAGTTTAGTTACAGTTAAAAGAAGGCACTTACACGTCCCACAAGGTTTAGGCCTCAGCCTGGTCACTGCACCACAGCACATCTCATCCTGAGAAGGCTGTGGGCCTACCTTAAAACACCTTGCGCCCATACAGCTGGTGGGTCACGTGATATGCCGACTTCCGGGCTTTAGACAATAAAATTTAAAAAAAGGCAACTATGCAAACTATTTCCTTCAGTGAACTATCAAAAAGAATAAATCATTTTTTTAAATGCAAAAATAAATCATTTAAATATAAGAATAAATGGGCTGGCAACACCCTCCCCCACTAAAAAAAATGTTAACCCAACATTACCCAAAAAATATACCAAAGCTATACTTAACTCAAACTACATAATGATGGCAAAATAACAGTTACAATATTAGCAAAATTGCACAATGGAGTCCCGACTATTTGAATAGTGTCCATCACTCAATGAGTCCTCCACATGGCGAGACACAAAAGACTAGCGGTCAATAGGTGTTGCTGGGTAGCACATCCATTGAAGCATTGGTGGGCCCCCCAATCTTCAGGATTGACTCAAGGAAAATACCTTTTTACCCAAAACTACAACATATAGTAATAAACCATGTTTATCAAGACTAAACTCGAACTATGTACCACTTAAAAATTAATAATTTAAGTACATAAAATACGATTACACATAACTATACTGCACACAATAAGTACTGTAAAGTGCACGTGCTTTAACTTTCACTGCAAAAGGTTAGTAAAGTGCATGTTACTACTGTTTTATGGATGGTAATAGAAAGGATATAGGTTGGCTGATGTGGTGGAATGGTCGTCTCGAATCCTTGCTGGTCGAGACACACCAACAGGACAGCTCTGCAGCTCTCGGACTGTAGGCTCACCAAGACGATCGTAGGTGTAGAGGCGCCTAGGCTGTCGGACTCTGACAGGTCTGGCAGGAAGCGGCTCAGAAGCTTCCTCAGAAGAGTCAGAGGATGTTGCTTCTGGCTCCGATGGTTCTGCCTCCAATACTGGCTCAGGATCAGCCTCCGGAATGATCGCCTCAGCTCTCTCCACAGAAGTGGCTCTCAGCTCAGGCTGTGTGTGCGTGGGGGATCTGGGCTGGAATTCTTGGGCAGTGGGATTAAGTGGCTGAAGAGTAGATCTGCGTGGGATGAAGAGATGGTAGTCTTCATCACTAGAGCTTTCTGTACCTATAGGCTGGATGTTACACTTAGCTCTTCTTCCTCTCTCTGGCGATTCTCTAACTCTTCTGCTTCTCCTTCCAGGACTGGGGTTCACAGGTGCAGGTTCAACCAGGTAAGGACAAGGTAAGAGTAAGTTTCTATGCAGCACCTGTCTTCTCCCTGCAGAATTCAGAGGCTCAACTAGGTAGACAGGACTTCCAGGGCCTTTGCTCTCCCTCACCACATGAACGGCATCCTCCCAGTGACTGCGCAACTTCCCTGGACCACCTCGCTGTGTGAGATTCCTCACCAAGACATGGTCACCCGGCTTCAAAGTGGAGCTCCAAGCACGCTGATTGTAATAGTTTTGCCCTCTCTTTGCAGACTTCCGCATGTTTTTTTGGGCAATGGCATATGCTTCTTGCATCGCCTCTCTCCACTTCTCAGCATAGCCAGCAGGGGACTGTTTTTCAGTCTCCTCAGGCTTTGGGAACAGTAGATCTACCGGGAGGGTAGGTTCACGTCAAAGAGCAAGAAGAAAGGAGAATAACCTGTTGCCTCATGAATGGTGCAGTTGTAGGCATGGACTACTTTGTTGAGGTGTTCCTTCCATCTTGTCTTCTCTGTGTCCTCCAGAGTCCGCAGCATACTCAACAGAGTCCTGTTAAAACGCTCAGCAGGGTTAGCTTGAGGATGGTAAGGTGTCGTGCGAGAGTGATACATACCACTGTATTTTTGTAGTTTTTCAAACAGCTGGTTCTCAAACTCTCTTCCTTGGTCATGGTGGATCTTAGCTGGAAAACCAAAGCGTGGGATGAAATCATCAAACAGCTTTTTTGCTGCAGTCTTCCCAGCTTTATCTTTGGTCGCATAAGCTTGAGCATACTTAGTGAAATGGTCCACCACAACCAGGATGTACTCTTCGCCTCCTTTGCTTTTCTCCAGATGTACAAAATCTATTGAGATCATCTCAAAAGGTGCAGAGGTCTCAATACTCTGGAGTGGCGTTCTGGTAACTCTGTTAGGCTTTTTCCTTTTAATGCAGGTGCAGACTTGGGTGACGTAATGCTCCATCTCCTGTCTCATTTTTGGCCAGAAGAAGCGTTCCCGGGCCAGAGCTACCATCCGATCAGCACCCAAGTGTCCCATCTCCTTGTGGAGGTACTTGTACACCAGGGGCTTTATGGACTCTGGCACTACCAACTGCATCCTATGGTTACATTTCCTCCACAGGAGTCCATCTTCATCCAGCTGCAGCTTTGGCCACTCCCTCAGGAGAGCTCTAATTGGTTGACTTTCAGCAGCTTTGTCTCTGTACTTCAGGTAAGTATATGTCCTTTTCAGCTGCGAGACTCTCTGGATTACTGGATCCGCATTTTGCTGAGCCTGGATGTCTTGGATGGAAAAGGGCTGAACTGATGGAATAATACTGCCATCTTGTGGCAGGACATCAATATTGCAGGTCACAGCAGAAATCCAGTTTATCTCCCCTGCTTGACTACTTTTCAGAGTTTTGCACATAGTGTCCATGACCTCTGGCGCACATTCCTCAGTGCACTCTTGTACGATGGTCTCAATGGGCTTGGGTCTGCGGGACAGGAAGTCCGCGTCTCTGTTGGACGTTCCAGGCCTGTATTTGATGGTGAATCGGTAGTCGGCCAGCTCTGCAACCCAACGGTGACCAGTGGCGTTGAGTTTTGCAGACTTTGTGACATAAGTAAGTGGATTATTGTCACTATAGACTGTGAAGTGTGGTGCGTGAAACAAATAGTCACGGAAACGCTCTGTTATGGCCCATTTTAGTGCAAGGAATTCAAGTTTACCTGAGTGCAGCTTGTAGTTCTTTTCTGCCGGTGTCAAGGTTCTGGAGCCATAGCCGATCACTCTTAGAATGCCATCTTGACGCTGGTACAGTACAGCACCGAGTCCTTCTTCAGAGGCATCAACGTGGAGGATGAAAGGCCGCTCGAGATCAGGATAAGCCATAATAGGTGGGTTTGTCAGTTGGTTAACAATAGTCTTCAGAATGGCTCTATGAGTTTCTGTCCACTGTACAGGAGAGGAGGGTTGGAGCTGAGCACTGGGGCGTTTTGTCCCCCTCTTGTGGCAGTGTCTTGGCTCACCTTTGGGCTTTGCCAACAGCTCATACAGTGGCTTTGCGACCCTGGAGAAGTCCTGGATGTAGGCTCTGTAGTAGCTCAGGAATCCAAGGAGCTTCCTCACCTCCCTCACTGTAGTTGGAGTCTGATGTGCGAGCGCCTTTACTGCTTCCACCTCCTTCGGGTTCATCCTGTATCCTTCTGCAGAGATCACACGCCCAACATAAGTCACTTGCGGTTTAAAGAACTCACATTTCTCTGCTCTGAGTTTTATCCCACAAGCTCTCTGTTTCTGCAGGACTTGTCTGACATCCTGCACATGTTGGTCAAATGTGCGGCTGAATACGAGGACATCATCCAGATAGGGCACGCAGACGTCATCCCGCAGATCTCCCAGACATCCCTCCATGTGGCGTTGAAAAGCAGCTGGGGCATTTGAAAGCCCAAATGGGATTCTGATCCACTCATAGAGTCCCCATGGTGTTATGAAGGCTGTACAAGGCCTGCTCTTCTCACTCATGAAGCCTTGGTGGTATGCCTTGCCCTGGTCCAAGACCGTGAACCAGGAATTTCCTCCCAAGTTTTCCAAGATCTCCTGGATTCTGGGGATGGGATGGCGGTCTGGAAGAGTCTTCTCATTCAGCAGCCTGTAGTCAATGCACAAACGGAGAGTGCCATCCTTTTTCCTAACACAAACTACAGGTGAAGAGTAAGAAGAATATGACTTCTGAATCCAGCCTCTGCTCAACAAGTCCTGAATGTGAGTCTTCACTTCTTGGTACAGGTGTCGTGGTATGGCATTGTATGTTCTTTGAACAGGGACAGAGTCCTTTAGATTAATGTCCATTTGTAAGCCAGTAATACAGCCAGCATCCCACTCACCTCTGGCAAATACATCACACTCCCCCTCAGCACCTGCCGAACTCTGCACTGCTGTTCCGTGGAGAGGTGACTCAGGTCCACGGGGCGGGTCCCAGGACTCCTCCTGTGGTACCCGACTGGGCTGCTCCAGTGGTGATGTGGTGCTGCTCTCTAGTGAGTGACATTCTGTGGACTTAGACTCCATTGGATAAACAGCATCAACACTATGTAACCAGCCAAGAGTTGTACTGCCACACAGTGTGATGTTACAATTTGTTGTGTTTTCAACAGTCACTTTGATTCTAGTATTATTTTGAGGGAGTTGAATGAGCTGCTCTCTCACCTTAAGTCCTGTGGGCCATGGTGTCTCTGGGTTGGGTTCGAACCATAGACTGTATATAATTACTGGACGTAGCTTCCCGGTCTCTTCTGAATAGAGAAATGTGAAGCCAGTTGGGCGTGTCTTACCGTCGCCATCTTGCCGTGTCACGTACGTCGTCACTCCAGGAAAATCCTAAAATGGGCACAGCGCGGCCGCGGGGCAAATGATTGACAGCTGACGTACTGTGGGCTAAACGCTAACTGAGCTAACACGAAACTAAGAGGAGCTAACAAAGATAAGGCTCCTAAGCGGCATGGTTAAGGTAAGACATGCTTAGACTTGCAATTCGCTGACTAAACACCGCCGTTGTGCGACTCTGTAACAAACTGAGACCTTATTAAGAGCAAAGAAGGAGCTAACTAGGAGCCTCCGGTCGGCAGGCGGAGCTTCCGGTCTGTCATAAGGACACGCCCTTAATTATGTGTAATTTGAAGAATAAATAACATCTAAACGAATGAGTTATAAAAAAATTCACCCCCCTCACAGTTGACATGAAGGTAAACTTGACCTAATAAACCTAAAATGATTTTTTGAACCAGGCTGTAAACCTGTTTATTTCTGCTGTGAAGTTGGCGTTTTTAACATGGGAGTCTATGGGGATTTGCTCGCTCTTGGAGCCAGCCCTAGCGGATGAAGGGAGGATTACACTATTTCCAACAAGCTAGCGAGCTTCACTGTTCTGAGGCGGAGTTTGCCCCTTGGTTCGAACATGATGTGAGGTCCCAAGTGCGCGCCCTGTTGGAGAAAATTGCATTGCACTTGGATAGTTTTGTTTTTTAAGACAGTAACTGGCAGTTTTCCTGAGCGAACCAGATGGGAACTGTCTTCAAGGGGCTGCTTCTTTAAGACTGTTAAGACAGCTCTTGCAGTTTTCTGTCCCACCTCGAGTGCAGAACAAAGTCTCTTTACCATGTGATTTGGGGGGAAACAGCTTTCAGAGTCCTCACTTTTCAAAGCCAGCTCCTCAATTACATTAAATCCAATAATAGGACGTTCCAGCTCTGTTGTGGCGACTAGAATTGGGACGACCACGGGCTTATCACTCATCCCAGCAATAGCATTCTTGCACAGTGTAAATTCCACTTCACTCCAGCCTTGGTATGGAATCTGTGTGCCATTTGCCGCCGACAGGTCCAGTCCTCCTTCCTCCAGCAACTCCTCCACAGGCCTCACAGCAACATCAGGCAAGTGTCTCCGTTTCCACTCTGCTCCAACAATGGACACTTGAGATCCTGTGTCCCACAGCACGCGGGTGTCAACATTGTTCATAGTTGCTCGGACAAGACACCTTCTTCCCACTAGCTTAGCTGTTTGGTGTTGTTTGCCAGTGAGGGGCACTGTAGTGCAGAATAGATCCATGTTCTTACCAAGATGTGCCCTGCTCTCAATCTTGTTGGTTGAGGCTGTGGTGTTCTTGGGAACTCTGCTGCAACCAATAGCCCAGTGGTCTGCACTCCCACATTTGTAGCAGTGGTTGCACTTCCCTCCTGGATTGGTCCGCTGGCACTGGTGGCACTGTCGGTTGGGGCGTGTCCTGGGTGGCAGTCTGCTGTAGCTGCGGCTGGCTTGCCCCCTTGGTGGTGATGGTTGTCTGGGTAGCTGGTGCAGGCTTGACAGCTGAGTAGTGAGGTTCTGTATCGCCTCACAAATAGCTTTATTTCCCTCATCAACTTTCTCCATTAATGTGTCACGTTTTTTAGACTGTTCTTGTTTCTTATTATTTGTACAGTCAGTGTTATAATTGCAGCTCTCTGAATCAGTGAAGTTGGAATCATGACTCACCGCTGACACCTTGACTCTGGGTTTAGTAGACAACTTGCTTTTCCTCTCCAGCTCTAGATTGTAGGCAGCAGTCATTTTCTCCAGAAGGACTTCATCTGCAATTTTTGGGATTTGCAGGTATGGTCTTAAGTCTGTGCGTATGGTGTCATCTTGAAGTCCAGTGAGTATTGTCTGTAAAAACTGATTCTGAATTAGTTCTGGGCTGTACTTTAATCCAGTGTCAGCTCTTTCTGAAGCAAAGTGTATTTGTTGCCTCAGATCCATGACTCGAACTAAAAACTGGACTGGAGTCTCTCTGGGTTCTTGTGCTGCACGAGTGAGAGAGTGGTACAACTCAGTAGCATCCTTTTCAACAAAATGAGTCCGTAATATTTGTTTTAGAGCCTGCAGTGACAAATCATCTCTACTTTCCAGATAGCTCCTCAGTTTGGTGCCGGGGATAATAGCTTGTATAACTGCATCCACAATTTCACATTCATCATATCCCTTTTTTAATGCTTTTGTAATCTGTCTCTCCAAACTAGCATATCCCAGCTTATCTCTTTGATTATGTTCACCAATTTGTCCATTAATTTTCAAGTCTTTTCTGTACATTGGGTGAACAACAGTTTGCGTTCTATCAAACAAGTTCATAGCAGTAGTAGGAACAGTGGCAGATGAACGTGGTCTTGCCACAGGTTCAGTGTTGGGTGCAGTACCACCTGTGTCCGCCAGGAGGCGGTGTGGCGACGTAGGACCAGACTTAGACTGCGTTCTTAATTCATCTATTCCATCATTCACTTTTAATAATAAAGACATTCCTTCATCTTCAAGCGACGTGACATCTTCACACTCCAATTGCTGAAGGATAAGTCTTCTCAGTTTACGGGCTGAGTCCTTACCTGCATCATCAACAATAATTTCGAGTGTGGTGCAAAGTTCAACAAGTTTCAAGGCAGGTAAGGTGATTAACTTTTCCTCAATTCTCTCCAGCAAATCTTCCCACTCAGAGGACATTTGCAGTTGTGAGGCTGCCATGATTAGGAGAGTCTTTTTACCTTGGCTTTGAATGTGGCTTGCGTTGGGATGTGTTGTGCTGTAGCTCCTGTTAGCATTAGCTCCGTGCTAGCTCCGTGTCGGCGTCCCTCGTAGTAATCCACTCACGGTAGCAGCCACACACGAGCTCCGGTAGCAATAATCCACAGTAGCGTCGTTCCACAAACTTAATCCAACCGAGCAGAAACACCAAGATTTTGTTGTTGCCCCCTTGAAATGACCACTGGATGATTGGCAACTTCTTTTCCAGTCTTTATTTGAGCTCACAATGGATCTTTCAAGCAAAGTAAATAATAAAGAAAAACAAAAGGTCCCCTGTGAATAATAAACACAAAATTAAATAGTTGATTTGGATTAAGTTTAGTTACAGTTAAAAGAAGGCACTTACACGTCCCACAAGGTTTAGGCCTCAGCCTGGTCACTGCACCACAGCACATCTCATCCTGAGAAGGCTGTGGGCCTACCTTAAAACACCTTGCGCCCATACAGCTGGTGGGTCACGTGATATGCCGACTTCCGGGCTTTAGACAATAAAATTTAAAAAAAGGCAACTATGCAAACTATTTCCTTCAGTGAACTATCAAAAAGAATAAATCATTTTTTTAAATGCAAAAATAAATCATTTAAATATAAGAATAAATGGGCTGGCAACATTAGCTAATTACTGAAAATACATTTTGAATTTCTCTGTATGGCGTAACCCAAATGTTCATAAAACTCTTATACTTGACATGGGGCGTTTATATTTTTGTTCAGTATACTTATTTCTACTTCATTATTATTTATTTTCATTTTATTGGGGTAATGTGATTTATCCAGTACAGTGTAAACCATGTGCTGAAACCTGCATTATGACTGATATTATGAGTGTATTATAGTACATAAATAAGAAAATGAAGCTCTCTGAAGCATCTTTTTTGCTCTTCCTGTTTTATTTCTTTCTTTTCTCACTACCAGACAGAAAACATCTCATCATGTTAATAAACCTGTTTGTTTATCACACAGCAGCGCTACTTGCAGCAAGACCAAGATGTGTAAGTGGGGCCTCTATAGGGAGTCCTACGCTGGTCGACTACTGTTAAAGCAAACTTTACACACTGTCACTTCTCAGTAGTGAATCATTTATTTTATTTATTTAACCTTTATTTAACCAAGGAAGACATTAAGAACAAGATTCTTATTTATAATGCCGGCCTGGGAAGTGCCATAGGCACCTGTAGGGCAAGTGGGGGATGGGAACACAAATAAAAAATAAATAAAATCAGTAAACATTTAAACATCTGAATTGGTCGGCCCTTCAGGGATTTTTTTTTGGCTTGGGCTCCCAAAAATTTGCCTATGGGCATGTGGCGTCTCTGAACAGCTGAGCAGTTTTACTTCCCCATACACTGTTCACTGAGTTAACACCTCATGTTTGGGGTTACTTACTACTGGACTTCTCAGAAAACTGTGTGAAGTTACTGAGAGAAAGAAAATATTTTTCCTCATTAGCTTGCATCATTAGTACAGGGTTCACGCTCTATATGATGTTTCCTGTTTATTGTACATAATGTGCAAACTTTAATATGACAATGAGTGAAGCTTGTCATACCACTAAAATGAAAGATGGACTCGTGCAGTTGCAGGCCTGCATCAGACAGCGTCTGCCTCTTGCAACAGTCTGTTTACGACCTGTGCAGCAACTGAGCTGCTCAACTTTTCTGAGCAATTTCTTTTTTTTTTTTAGTTGCTGTGTAACTGGGAGGTTTTTAATCCAAGTGTTTATGATCATAAAGGAATCAACTTCAGATTTTTATCAATGAAAGTCATGGGAGAACTGTTGAATGTTAACTGTTTTTATTTGTCAACAAATTTCCAAACACTCAAAAGAATCATCAGGAAGAGAAAAGTCTGCCTGGAGCAGCTAATTTTGCACATTAACGAAGATTTCAGCATATTTTCAGTAATGAAAATATCAGAATTACATTAAACAGTAAATCATTTTGTGATTTTTATTTTTATGGCACCTTTGAAGATAAGCATCACACAGTGCTTCACAATAAAACACAAAAAAGCATTAAAACAATTAAAACTAAGCAAAAACAAGTTTAAAAAGATGTCTTCAGTTGCTTTTTTAAGTCCGACTAAGAGGAAGGGAGTTCCACATGGAGTGAATGTAACCTTATCAGTTTACATTCAAATAATCAATAATTGGCATTTGCGGACTAGTTTTCAACCTACAAAATTTTTATGTCTATGCAAGATTTAATTTTCTTCCTGACCGTGTATATATTGCGTAGACATAGTAATGCACTTACGCCTCCTTCAAACTAACCAATAAACCACCTCAATCTCATTGAGCTTGTAAATATAAGTAAGCAATGCTAGTTCCTCCTCATACTGCATGCACACTGAGTTAACACCTATTGCTTGTGGTTGCTAACCAGGCTTCTCAGAAAACTGTGTGGAGCTGCTGAGAGAACCAAAAGATGTTTTATCTTTGGTTTACATCTATCCCACGTGGCAGTGTGCAAACTCCATGTATTGTTTTATATTGCTTTTATTTAGACACAATCTTCGAGCTCATGATGCAAAATGCGATCTGGCAAAAGAATCATTTCTTAATTTGGTATTGTGTGCAAAGCAGAAGTTGTGGATAGGCGCCTTAGAAAACTCCACCCTCAGTTTCTGGGGTATAAATGCACACATAAGCAGAGAAGAAGAACATTTTGGGGGAACTTTTACTTAAAGTTTTTCAGTCTTCTGAAAAGGCAGAGGGTTCTCATTTTGGTTCCTGTTCTCCAACAGATTCATCACTAATCTGATTCAGGTAAAAGACCTCTTGTTTCTTTGTTATCGTCTTTGAAATGTAACTAAACTTTAATTGCCAATTTTGAGATACAACTTTAGTAATTAGAGGCAAACATCCCTATATAGTGAAAAAACAGTTACATACCATTTACCATCCCCCAAACCAGAAGTTTGCCTTATTAATCATGTAAGTTTTTTATGTATTTATTTTTGTGTTGCCATTTTAGAAGCAGTCTTTATGCAAATTAAAATGAAATTTCAATGAAAACTTGCTGAAATCAAAATTAAGAGCACTACTTTCAACTTTCAGACAACACTGATATCATAAGCTGGATTATTTGAACTTGCTTAGCAAGCATTTTACATAATCATATCTCACAAAATAGTAATAATAATAATACATTTCATTTAATAGCACCTATCAAAACACCCAAGGACATAACTCTTCAACTTCTAATCCTCTGAAATATCACACTCACTCATAAACAGGAGTTTTCCATCCACCTTCATCCATCCACACTGAATGATCTTCACCAGCTGCAGATACACCAACTCTGATCCAAGAAACAAAAGGTTTGCTAACTTCTTCTTTTTTTAAAGCAGTTTTTCTGGCTTTAATTGAGTGCAAGTTAATTTGTTCTTCATTTCCTCAGAAAACATGATGAAGACTTCCTTCTTCCTCCTGGTGCTGCTGTATGTCACTGAGCCCTACCAGCCTGCGCAGGTTGATTCATTCCTGAAGTTTATAAATCACCATGTCATCAAGAACATGGATCAAAATGGATGTGATCGTGCAATAAAAAACAGAAATATTCTAGACAGGTACGGTAATTGTAAACCTACAAATACCTTCGTCCTTGCTACTATTGCACAAGTAGTTTCTGTTTGTAAGTATGGAACAAATATCAATACAAATATTTTTGTAAGTAGATCTAATTTTGAAATGATTGTTTGTACACTGGAACGCAATAACAAATCCAAGCCTTGTAAGTACAATGGTACCTATGTGAGGAAAAAAATTAAAGTAGCATGTGACCTTAAACCTGTACACTTTGATGGGTTTATAAACCTATAAATTAATTATCACTGTTCACCTCAGTCAGCTGAAAATGAAATGAGACACAGTTCTGATTATAGACGTATTAGTGTTTTGTAAATGCTTGTAAATACCTGGCATGACTGATCTTATACCTTCAGCAATAATAATAATAATGAGGGAATATCTGTATACTAATTGAAAGATTATCAGTTTCACAAGAGTTACACCAATACTTCACATAGCTGATACACTGTTTAACCATATTGTACATTTATTAATCTTCTGTCATTTTCATGCACCCAACCGCCTGTATAATGATGCTTTTCCTCTCATCTTTATATGGACATAGTAATAAACTTTAACAGAGATGTTGTGAAAGAGGTTTTTTTTTTTTTAAATACACATGAAATTTAGTCACAGAGGAGAGGAGCTGTGCGCATGTTTTCTGTAGGTTGAAGCAGAGCAGGGTTTACAGTTTCCACCCAGGCCTTTCAGTATATGGATAATTTATATAAGAAAAAAAAAGTAGAATCACCCCTGAGTGACATGACACATTTATCTGTAAGCTTTATAAATTCATCTCACATGGAGATTTCCTAAACTGATTTATCTTAACTTAAATTTTCAACTTTATTCCCACATCCACTCATATGCCTATACAGGTAATCTTACACTATCAGAAATGGGGGGACTGCACAGGTACATTTCTGTCCCTCAAGGTACAATTTGAAATTATGTGCCCTGTAATAGTCATAAGTGGACCTCAATGCACCTATATGTACCTTTTTGGGAGCCTGAAAGATACATTTATGTTCCAAAGCGCAAAGTACCCACTACTTAGGGTACAACAGCAGCACCCTTAAGGGTACCACCCCAGTAACAAGCAATTGTATCCCTAAAGTATTTGCTACTCATTTTTCTGAGTGTGTATCGCCATCAGGTATATGAAAAGAAAGGCAACTGGTGACTTAAACTTGTAATTTTTGCATGTCTAACAAGATGGCACATGTTAAGTTGTTTTTCTTTAACCAGCAGTCTGGACCTCCAGAGAGGACCTTGGTAGAAAACCTCAGCAGATGCACAAATTCTCTTATGATTCACTTGTGCTTCAAAAAATGGGAGGCATCACAGCATTGAGACCAAACATCATTCATGTGTAGTTTATAAATAATATGCTGACGTTAAAATGGGAGGCAGTTTTTACCCATCATGCAGCACTTTAAGGGTGTGTTGTTAAAATCATTATCCAGCTGTTCTGCCATTCAACTTTTTAAATGAAAATCAATAGCCTACATTAAAAAGAAAAAAAAAGTTATGAAGATGATCGGTTATGGAAATGAAATCCTGTATGTTTGGAAACAGAATTGAACCTGATGTTGCAACAGCGCCTCCTGCAGTTCATAGAAAAAAGTGAAAAGCTTACAGCACCTGGTATTCCCAGGCGGTCTCCCATCCAAGTACTGACCAGGTCCGACCCTGCTTAGCTTCCGAGATCAGACGAGATCGGGCGTGTTCAGGGTGGTATGGCCGTAAGCGAAATCTTCTGGCGTAAGGAAAATTTTTATAGTTAAATCATCCTCACTGCTGGTTCTAATAGCCAGTGTCCTGCAGGTTATTGGAGGGAGCATGCTGACGCACATCCGGTCGGAAATGACCGGAAACCATACTGCCGCGGTGAAAACTAAGGTTGGACACAAGCTAGACAAAGGCAGATCTGTCATAAACAACGTCGTATTTTGCCTCTCGGCATTGGTTGGATTGTCTGACTGTCTGTATCTTTTACCGGCAGATGTTTGAGTGGATGATCAAACAAAATGTCCTGAGTTGGAAAACCCCAATCTCTTTAACTGTTTGCTGAACTCCCAGCTGTTTATAACTGAACTGTATAATAGGCACTTTCCAGATGGAAGTCTAAATCGTTTTCATGTCTTATATTTATAATATTAAATATCTGACATTACATTTCATAATTGGCTGGCATATATAGTTCTTCTCATGTGTCTGTATAATAAATGATAGTTATTCCGTTCAGTGTCCACATAAATATTTTGTGGCAGTTAGCTATTTATATTGATGAAATTCCAAAGGAAATATGTAGTACCACAGCATCAACCATTATTATTATTATTATTATTATTATTATTATTATTATCAAGCAGAGCAACTGACATTGAATGTTAAGCTACAGGTGTTCAAGTAGAGGCACTGCTTCAGCAAGTAATGATCATACATATGAGTTGGTTATTTTATAACATGTATAATTTGATTATTTTTACGGGGAAAATAGTTTTGAAGTATTTGTATCAACATATTGCCATTATAATCAGCATAGGGAACTCAGGTGTGGGGAAATTCATCTGCAAAGATTGTGGTAACATATGTCTCACTGTGTACTATTGAAAAATAAAATCTGTAGGCCTAAGTCAAGTGAATTACATTCTTTTAAAAATTTTATTTCGACCAGGTATGCACACAAGTAACAAATAAAAAAATACAACTTTTAAACCAATATTATCAACATAACAACAAACAACTGGAAAAACTCAAGTGTGAATAATAAACAGTATTTATCAATAAAGGTATTACATAATTACAATTGAGAACACATTTTTGTAATCAACATCCATTCAGAAGTATTCCCTGACCTGCAGCAGGTTATATAAAGAAACGTACAATGATTAATAAACGTTTCCATGGCTCCACACACTGCCATCATCTCTGTTCACCTTCCTCACTGATCACGGCGCTCAGCTGACTTTTTACACGCCAGAAACTTGAAGAAAGACAGCTGCCACCTACTTGAAGGCTGCGTGCTGTGCAGAACACCGCAGCACAACTCCTCGTCATGGTTTACAACAATTTATCACAGGGACAAGCAATGAAGATAAAGCGCTGATCCCGCATAGCAACCGTTTGTTTTCACCGCGCTCCTGGTTGCTAGGTGCCTGCGCATACCGGATGTGGAAAGTTTCGCTCCCGAGAATAGAAGTTTCTCTGTTACAACACCTCGACATCAAGCTCTGCACATGTCCGCTAATTATCCACCGATCTGAGCCACCGGTTGCAACAGAGAAATGACTAAATCCTGCAGGACAGGTGTTGTGCAGAAAAAAAAAACACTTCTGCCGTAAAAAGCGTCTCCTCTCAGAAAGCGCAGTGACAGTGACAGAGACTCACAAGTAGAGTGTCGTCCCCCCGTCCCCCTTTTTTAACAGTCTGGTACAGTCAGGCTCTTCAGCAAAACATGAAGGATTTACGCGCCCTCTACTGGTGAAAGTCTGTTACTGCGCTTCTTGAGAGGGAGTGTTTTACACGGCAGGGGGGCGTTTTTCGGTACAACACGGCCCTGCAAGAGTCCTGAAATGACAGGCTGATGCTGATCCCTCAGCTTTCTCTTCACCGATGTGTCTGATCTCTGTAACTGCGTCTCTCAGAGACTTGGTGCCTGTAAATGAAGATCAAACCTTAGGTTTTAGGAGACCGCCTGGTGTTGAAGCTTAACAGCAGAGGGCGCTGCTGCACCATCAGTGGGCCAAAACAGTCTCCATTGTTTATTAACCACAAACCGACACACAGATCAAGAAAGACTCCATGCACTTTCAGTAGACGACTATTCTTGATTTGAATTTCTTTTTTTTGTCAATATTGTAGTCATTCTTAAGTTAGACATATTGAAGCAGATGTTGCTTCCAAACTGTTCTTGAATGCATCACAGCTATGGTGTGTATGTAGCAGCAGTGACCCTCCTCCTTTTACTTGTTTTTTTTTTAGTTTTCAGTAGAAATATTCTCTTTGACTGTTTTTCTTTTTGTATGTGTGTGTGTGTTTTACAATTTCCACTACTGTAATTTGGTTAATTGGTAGTTAATGCCAAAGTTGCATGCTGGGAATGAAATGGGCAATGTTTGTTTCATCATAAATACCCTCCATACCTTGAACCAATGTACAACTAGCTTCCAGAGATTCCATTTCTCCATTTAATTAGTTTTAAGAAAGATCAAACATTTCCCCCAGTCACAAAGACAAGAAATAATGTAGCAATGTGGAACAAAACATTTAATACATTTACAAAATAGGCACAAAAATGGTTCACATATCAGAGCATGATACAGAGCAAATACAATGCAGTGTTGGTAGAAAAAAGCAGATATGACTAACTTCTAGGTGATGTACAAAGTGAAGTTTTTAAAGTCTAGCACTTATTTTCTTAACATCCTGAACCAGGCAGATGATGTTTGAGCACTTTACAGTAGAAAGGATGTTTTACAAGTTGTTGCTGAGGGGTCATCGCTCATATCCTCTTAAAAGATAAATATCAGTCTTCAGTTGGGGGTTTGCATAGCCTCAGCTGTAAATTCAGTCCTGGTACTGGAACCATTGCATTTAGTCTTGTTTCCAAGTCAGAAATCCAGCTTGTATTTGGAGAAAGTACCTGTGGTCAGCAGCACCTTTCTCTGGAGAGACAAGAAATGAGATGTGGGCTCATCAGTAACTCTGAAATGTGACAGATTTCTCTTACATTTAATATAATAAATGCACAAAGATGAGAGCACAAGTTTGTAATATGCATCATAATCTCCTTACATAAAAGGTACGTGTTTGTGCATGACAAAGGACAATGTCCTACCAGCTCCTTTTACTCTCAGTCTTCCTTCAAGTTGTCGATGAGTGCCTGTGTCTGCTGGGCCAGCCTCCTCTTCTCAGCCTGCTGCTTCTTCAGGGCTTCCTCAGCTTTTTTACTCTGGTAGATTTTGACCCCCGCGAACGCCAAACACAGCAGCAGTGTCTTCAAAGCCAGGATGTAAAAGAGGACGGGGACATTTTCCAAAGCCTGAGGACAGAAAGGGCGTCATAATAGACATTTTTCTCGTATGTTGTTGACATCCAGATAATTCTGGAACAGTCAAGAACCCTGGAGATGTTTCTCCCCCTCCCCGTCACCCACCAGAAGCCTCAGCTGTCTACTGTACATGGGGGGGTGGAAGTTAATTTGGTCACAGAGGGAGGCAGTGTGTGAAAGAGAGAAACAGCTGCACACTACGTCCATTCTAATCTATAGCTGTAAAAGGGCACAGACACACTCTTTAACACCAAATCTCATTCACAAAAACTTCAAATTAAAAAATAATTTGGTCAACTCTGTCCAAAATGTATCAGAATTACAGGCTTTCCAGTTTACACAAAACACACTTAAAGTCGGCAAACTTGTAATTCAATACGTGACTGCTGTTCCTGAAATTCCCAACTATTACAACTGTTATGGTTTTTATTTTCATCCACCATCTGCTACCCAAGATGCAATGGGAACATTAGCTTTGTAATGGCGAGAAATTAAGAAAAATGTGGAGCTTTAAAAGAAATAATAATGATATCATACTAGAAAAGCATTCAAAAGGTTTGTCGAGAATAGAAATTTGTTGATTTACCTTCCAGTTGATCATCTTTGCAGCTTTTATGGATCAAGCTAGCTCTGACAGCCGCAGATCTTTCACATAAACGCTTGTCTGAGGTGGGCGGGACTTAGTGAAAGGCCAATAGACACGTAGCATGCACCTGACGTCATTAGTGATGCATTCAATTATTGCAGGATAAGTGAAACTCAAATTGAAGTTTAACTGAGACGGTCAGATAGAACAGTGAGTGACAGGCAAGTTTAGTGGCTTTGAATAATGGAAATACTTGATATGATATATAAACTTATTTCAGTTTGTTCGATTAATTGTTAAATATGTTGTAATCGTAACGTCAACAATTTTACCAAATTACATTGAATGCATCCGACTTGCTAGAAGGCTCTAGTCGTCGATGTCAGCTCGTGTTCACGTTAATACACCTTCATTACTGTCAGGTACTTGTGCTCAAAACTTCTTTTCTTTTCCTAATTTAAACTATTGTTGACACTCGTTACTAAGAACTCGATACTTAGTAAGGGCTGAAACTACACGTGGCTACATGGCCCGTGTTTTTCATATCTTTCGACTCGTAAACGAGTTTAAAAAAGAAAGCACTTTGCTCGACTTCTTATGCAAACTATATTTCCCCAACTAGCAAAATTACCATAAGACACTGGGAGATGTATTAATATGGATTTCATGGCTTTTATTTAATACGTTTTGCTCTGGATTTATGCTAGCTAAACAATAACTTTATAAAGTATGAGGTTTTTTTTTAACTGCAGTACAATAACTGCAGTTTTAACACTGGTGGTGGGGTCGACCTTTGGATTTTTTAATGGTTAGGATATCTAAGTAAACGAATAATTGTATAAATGAAATTGTATAAATAAACGAATAATTACATAAATGTAATTTATGTGCAATTCTATCATATTATTTAATTATCTTGGTTATTGTATGCAAGGTTTTGTTGGCCTGTAGCAGCTGTTGTTGATAATTTATCTCATGTGAGTACACGCTGATAATAAATGACTTGCTAACAGTGAAATAAACTGGTGACAGTATTCATAATCAATCAGCTTTATGCATATTTAAATATGCATATTATGACGTATAAGGATGCGTAGTCACGGTGGCCGAGAGGTTAAGGCGTTGGACTCGAAATCCAATGGGGTTTCCCCGCACAGGTTCGAATCCTGTTCGTGACGATCTTTAGTTTCTCCGTCATTTTTTTCGATAATTGCTGCTTTTAACTAAAATGTTACATTAGCTTTTCGTGTTATATTTTTTCTTCATTAAACGTATTCCATGTTCAATTGATAACTGGCTGAGTAAACCCAATATGTACTGTATTTATTGCAAAAAAACAAGTGACACAGATCTGAAAGTATTAGATCCTACAACTGGGTTGCGCCCCCACTACTTCACATCATGAGTCCAGCAAATCTTAAAAGAAAACTTATTTTTAGGATTTGTGCAGGCATCACAAAGGAAAGAATCATTCATAGTTCATTGCTCAACTTTGGAATGTATTTTATTAGTTACGGTATTAGTTGGCATGATCACAAACATATTTCCACAGGATACATTTAAAAAAAGAGAAAATTTAAGTGATGTAAACACTGCAAGAACTAAAATGTACCCGAATTATAACTTAATCCTACAATTGAAGATCTTGTACATAAGAAGGTAATGATTGACACATGCACTTTCTTTGCGCAAACCAAACTACAAGATCCAAAAGGATAGATCAGGTTGCACAATTTGTGATTAACAAACCAGCCACAAGGGTTTTGTATTCAAGTGTAATGTAACTGAGGTGGATAATGTGTCAGTTTGTGGTTGTAAACACTTTATTACAGGATTATAGCATCCTGAAACCTTTATGTGTTCTGTCATGAGTTTTGACACTGATGCAAACGATTAGCTGAAGTTGGTGCAGGGAGTGAAGATGACATGGATGGTAACCAAATATTTTATTGAGACAAAGGCATTATATTATTAGCTTAGTGTTTTGTTTAAAAAGGGGGGCTATTTTAAGACATTTAGTCACTTTATTGTGCTAACGTCTGTTTCCCAGCTTCCTTTGCCAGTACAAAATGACCAATGTCTGAAATGAATGGACCTGCTACATGATGCAGGGGAGAGAAAAAAAAGAAAATAATAATCAAAATAATAAAAAGATGTCAGTTATCAGCTGATATTTCTATTGTGTCAAAGTTTTAAATGCTGCAACAGGGACACATTTACCATCAGGTTATGATATAAAAGAGTGACACCTAAATAAATTAAGTGGATGTGGAGGGATTGTCACTGAAATGCAATTACACAATGAAATTTAAGATTTAAAGACTTTTTTTTTTTTCCTTTGGACCTTTCTGATCTGCCTTTCTCAGCTAATGTGAAATAATAGATCATTTCATGCAGTGGTCTGCAGCTACATACAGTTAATAGGATTTAAATAGTTCAGGTCTCACATGCTGTCAGACCTCGGGGACAGGAAGTTACAGTTTGACTTTGGCAAAGGCAAAAACAAACCAGTCTTCATTTCTATGCTGAGCACTTGCAAATTCCATTTTCTTAAAGTCCATTTCACTTTCAGCCAGCTGACCGTTTTATATATGCATCTTTATCCAGCCTCTCCTCAGTCCAAGGACCTGTTGTAGGTACCAGATGGGCTCGGGTTGTCAGATCTGCGTAACAAGTCTGCTACTTACCCAGTGATCAGATACAGGTGTGTTGCAGCAGGGAAACTCCTAATACCTGCAGGATGCCAATCCTCTAGAGCCGGAGTTGCCCACCCCTGCCCTAAGGCATACCAACCATTCAAACCATTACCCTCCAGTCATAAAGCACTCCAGCAGGACCAAAACCAAATATGGGTCGATGTTGATGATCTAAATTCTGACTTTATTTGACCTGTTGCATAATGCTATGTTGTTGTCCTACTAAAAACACATCAGGGATTTATACAGTTGACATAGGAACTCCATCACATGTAATCCTGCACATTCCCTGTAAATTCAAATGTGTATAAATCTGCAGCTAAAACCAGTCCTGAAGAAAAGCAGTCTTGCACCATTTAAAGAAAGACGTATGGTGTATGTGGTGTATTGGCAATAAATAGTCACAATTTTCATTTAGATTAAATCTAGCTTTCTCCTTAGTCTTGAAAAGTCACTCTTTGGCAAATGCAGGGCTCAAATTTGTGTGATTTTATGATTTTTGTGACCAAATTATGTCCCTGCAGCTCGAACTCTATCAGGAGCTGAACAGAGTATTTGATTCTGGTATGAATCTGCAATTTCTTGCATAATAAAACCTATGACCCGTAATAAAAACTCTCAAGGACCCTGATCTTGGCCCATGTCTTTAACGTCAGATGATCATTTGTTTTTTTTTCCCCTGTCCTGAGTGAATTTATGCCGTCTTTCACTCCGGACCTGCATCTCACCAGTTGATGCAAGCTAACAGTGCATCTGTCTGTCCATGCACCATTTTCACATCCAGTATTTTGTGAAGAGTCAAAGAAACTACGTGAAAGCCTCCTCCCTGCTCAGCATGATGCTCTCTCTCCAGTATGAACAAATAAACAAAAAAAAATCAGAGGTAGGGTGTTGCCTTAGATATCATCCTCTCGCCATTCCCTCCCCAGTATCTGCAGGTAACTTCCTCATGGCTACATTCGCCTCCCAGGAAACCTTTAATGCAGGAGAACAGTTCCTGCACTTGTTGCCCCCTCAAGGCTCAGGACGTCCCCGTCCTCTGACACAGTGGGAGGCTCAGGGAGGAGGCGCCTCGGTCCTCCCTCGCTCACAATGATCATCAGAACTGCGACAGCGGCTGTGCTCAGTAGCGCCCCCGGTGGTTTGTTCTGGACATGGTGAGAGGCAGAGACACTGAGGACAAGGAGGACACCTCCCAGTAGAGAGAGCGAGACAGGAAGAGCTGGTAGAGGATCACCATGGAGATGGACTGACAAAGGATCACGCCGATTGTCACCACCTACAAGAGGAAGACGAGTAGTCTAAATATATAAACGGAAACATGATTTATCATAACTGGAAGCACTTATTCACACATCCAGATTCAGGGTTGGAAAACTGTGCAAACCTTCTCCTTCTGGTGCTCATTGAAGATTACAGACACAAGAACGAGTACGGGATGACAGAGGAACCACAGGAAGCAGCCCTGCAGAAACAAGAGGCCACATGAGCGCCTGAGAAGCTGCAAGCATGTAGCCTTTATCTCTAGAGGCTAATGTGTTACCTTGGCAAAGCAGAGGTAAAAGTCTCTCTTTAGGGTGCTCCTCTCTGTGGAGATGATCTGGTAGAGGATGGAGGCCAGCAGGAGGGCCAGACACACTCTCAGAGCCATCAGGAGGAGACCGGCCAGACTCCGCTGGGCGTGGTAGCTGTGATGTTCACTCTCAGATTCTGAATACTGCTCCCACAGCAGCAGCACTCCCTGCAAATCACAGCCGGGTGAAATCCCCTCAGTCTGAACACAGCCGGCAGATTACTTTAGAATAAAAATGAAAACTGGCAGCGTGAATGAGCTTCATACCTGCACGATGACTCCACCAACAGCTACAGCTGTGGAGGCTGGAGACTGCTCCCACTGCAGAGGTCTGGACTGAGGCTTCCTGCCTCGGCTCAGAGTCCAGCCCATGCACAGGCTCAGTAGCATGTAGAGCATGGACACCTGGGACACCATATCCCAGACTGCACAAGGAATGAGAAAAATGTTAGTAAAAATGTGGATTTTTGAACATTATACTTTATAAAATGTTCATACTCATGAGAACGTACACTCTGCTAGGCTGCCCATCAGTGGGATACCAGTGCCATCTCTGGAGTACCTGTAGAGAACAGGAGAATACATTAAATTACATTTTCACATCACTGGGATGTTGCCGAGACCAAATCTACTGTATTTTCCAGACTATAAGTCGCATCAGTCAAAAAATGCATTATGAACAGGAAAAAAAACATATATAAGTTGCACCGACCGGACTGTAAGTCTTTTTATTTATTTAAAATAGGATGATTTTCAAATTTTTCATATCCTACTTGTAACTGCTAAAACTACCCAATCAGTCCAATTCCAAAAGTTAATGCCTGTAAATGATCATAAACATAACTAAGAAGGATAAACATGTTTTTCGAGGATTTTTTCCATCGCATAGACAATACAGACAGATGTCCAAAATGAACTTCTCTCACTGAGATGAGGCTATTTTGGGATTTTTGTCCTTGGAGCAGAATATAGTCGTCACAAGCCTAGAGTGCCCTCTTTTGAGATTAGACGATACTATTTACTGCTTGGCTCATGTCAGTCAATATGAATTCATACTTGAAACTATGTTAAATTGTATATATTTTAATACATTGGTCGCACTGGACCATAAGTCGCACAAGCCGCCAAACTATGATAAAAAGTGCGGAAAATGCGGTACCTGGCGAGGTGGATGTAGTTGCAGAGAGCAGAGCATCCCTGCAGAGCCAGTGCAGTCGTCAGCACTTGGAGGACGGTGTGCATGGGACCTCCTTTCTTCAGAGCCTGATAAAGAGGCTGGATGTAGATGCAGGAGGCTATGAAGTAGGCCAGAATGAGGAGGAAGTAGAAGCTGTGCAGACCTGAGGGGATAAAACAAGTCAAGAGGAAACATTTTATCCCACAACAATGATGCAAGTCCCACAGGATCAATCCCTGCAGATGTTGCATGCGATGACTTGAAGGTGTGGTACAATTATAACTATCTCTGCAGATTGTTGTCTATCTTTTCAATATTTCAGAAAGGTTTGCATTCGCTGCTTGGCCACACCAGAACACTATATTTCCCAGCATGCTAATGTAAGCAACTGGATCCCATTTCACACACTTCACCAGCCTCAGTAATGCGCTGAAAGCACATCCTAATGTCTGGCAGGGGTGGGTCTGGGAGGGTTTGCGGTGTCTGACCTGCCTCCTCGGCGCTGAAGTGCTCCAGAGGGTTTCCAGCAGAGTCGGCGTTAAACAGCAGGACAGTAAACGTGAGATCAGCGTGAGACGGAATCACTGCGCTTTCCTAAAGAGAAACAAAGACACGACAGAAACAAAAAGGAGGGGGAAACTACATCATCACTTTCTATTTAACAATATGTTTATAGGATTTTGTTTTATTTATTTATTTTATTTAC
This sequence comes from Atherinomorus stipes, assembly GCA_023101725.1. NCBI lineage: Eukaryota > Metazoa > Chordata > Actinopteri > Atheriniformes > Atherinidae > Atherinomorus > Atherinomorus stipes. Next base: position 10,214 of record JALJCO010006976.1, on the reverse strand, counting down.
AACAACAGAACGACTGTATATGAACTCGTCAAAACAACATCCAGATCCCAATCTCACTCTTGTTCTCCAGGTTCAGGAAAAATAACTAAATTAAGGAACAAGAATTACCCATCCACTGGTTAAATATCTTATGTCATTGCTGAAGCATAACATATGCTACAGGCAAGCACACACAGAGGATATTACTCAATATTCAGGAAACAATTAGTGACCTTTAATACTAGTTATAGATAACAAAAAGGTTCCCATATTTGGCAAAATTCTTGTCTTTCTCTTTAATGCATAACATTTTTTTAGTTTTAGACTAAACATCTGTGATGTTGATGGTTTCTGAATCTCCTTCCTCTTCAGTAAAACCATCACAGTTGTTGTGAAGTGCTGTTTGTACCTCAGTAGCAATAAAGTTACTCTGCTTTACTTTAATAAACACTGATTTCATTTTTCTAAATTAAAAGCTCACATCTCTGATAATTTTGGCTTCTTTTATTGGATGATTATAACTTCTAAATATTATAAGGAAGAGATAATTCCCCCGCTTTGGAAGACATCACCAGTCTTACATTGCCTTCCCACCTCTTATTCAAGCCTCTTCCATTATTTTGGCATCTGCGTTGGGTTTCTTAGCCACAACTCTGTCACTGGATATCTGCAATTAACTACAGGTCAGAAATCAGGCCTGTCCATTTTATGATAGGAAACTACTCGCAAAAAACGTGTTCTTCCTGATGTCATTACGGTGCATCAGACTGGTTTTATTTAAGGTCATAACTCAATAAAATGATTGGTTAATATAATACAGGTGAGCTCAGGAGCTAAGGTTAACGCTCCAGTAATATCATTGGATACAGAGAAGACCTTTTATAGAATTGCATGGAAGCAGTTCTCACCCAATTTAGTTTAGGCGACAATATTACCAGATAAATATCACTTCTATACAGTATGTGACTCCATGTGTGTCTGTCATGACAAATGGTTTGCTTTTGTTATTCGCCTCAGCAATGGCGCCTCTATCAGAAACCATCAGGAGTGAGAGAAGTGTTTGTGGTATAGAAATGTCAAATATGCTTAATAAAATCTCCTTATATTGTGAAGACATTATCCTATATCTTAGTATGCCTAAAATCTTGATAAACATCGTAGTGGAAATTACAACTGCCTTCAGTCAATTTTCTGGTTCTAAACTAATTTTTTTCAAAATCTGATGTGATGCCATTGACTCCATATCTATCTTTATCCGCTGATTCCTCTGCCCTTTTTCTGTTGTCACCATCTGGATACAGATAGATAAATCGAAGCTAATGGAGCTCAGTGTTTGTTCAGATATAGTGCTTGTGTTGGCTGATCAGTCGTCTGAGCTGATGAAAAATAGCTATTTATAGTCACAATTGTGTACATAGCCTCCTCAGCGGGTATATTCCCCATTACCTGACATGTGTATCTGTCAGCATACAGGAACTGCCAGGCTGTGGGAGAAGACTGACGAGGGATCGTCTGGTTGTGTTCGTCCTGGCTGAGAGAAACTGAAGCAGGGGGAGGGGGGAGAAGGAAAAGGAAATCAATTCAGCTGTATCACATTCAACCAATCAGATAACAAACCCTGGTTCTTACTGGTGAACTGGGCTTTGCCGAGCCTCTCGGAGCAGCTCAGGTTATCCAGGTCTGGGTCCATATCCTGGTACAGCAGAAGTCTGGACTCCTTCTCTGCAGCCAGGGGTGGGTTGTCCAGCCGGCAAACCAACAGGCTGTTGTCGCCTGTGTTTAAAAAATGAAAATAAAAAAAGGTCTTAATGATGCACATCAACCAACTTGTTTTGGAAATAAAGCACAAACGCTGCACCGTCTATGGTCTGAGCAGATTATATAGTAGGGATTGACAATATCGGAATTTTTGGCAGATAACCAATAATGATACCGATATTAAAGCAGGAAAAAATAAGCAGTCATTGCAAATAGCAGTTTTGTTATCCGTCTCCTACACTTTGAAAAATAGGGATGGGAAAAAATATCGCTATATTTTCATATGCCAATATCAAATCGATATTTGAAAAAGCGGTATTGATCTATTTTACTTACAAAATCTTGCGAGATTTCATCGTTCTGTTACTCTTCTCACGATATTTCATGAATTCTCACAAAATTGCGTAACAGGACGATGAAATATCGCAAGATTTCGTTTGCAAAATAGATCAATACCACGATTTAAATGTCAAAATGATATTGTCGGGGCAGACAGTCTGACTCTATAGATATATACTGTTAAGATTATGACAAGGACAAGGACGACTGATAAATTAGGGCGACATGACAAATTATGAACCAAGATCCCAAGCTGACGTGTCTTTCACAGACTACTCACACCAGACTGAATATCAGGTGGGGAGGGGTTTGACAGGTTCCTATAAAGCATCACAGTAAACAGGAAGACGGGGTCCTTCGGAACGTGAGCGAGCGCGGACTACAGACAGCTGGACCTGGGGACTCCGTTTGACCGCTGGGACACGCACAGGGTCTGACACACAGTCCTTTGCCGTATTTGACGAGTTATATTGTAATAAACGTGTAACCTTAAGCGACGCGTCTGTGATTCTTCACCGCTGCATCATCTTAGCTCAGCCACTGCTAGCAGGCTGACCAACGAGGTGCCTGACTGCAAACACCACGCTGCTGACATCCACACTTAAGGTCTGTACGATGGCAAAAGTCAACATTAGTTCTCTTCTATTATTCTTAAATGAACAGCACTTCTGATTAGCTACCAGAAGGGTTGCGCTACCACAGAAAATGGTGAACCCGACGTGGGGAATATAGAGAATTAATTGTTTGTCTTTTTCTTTGCTCCTGTCCGAACCAACGAGGAAAAATGCAACCAACGGTACCAAAAGGGTTCGCAGTTTCCAAAATGAACCGGACGAGATCAGAGGTCGGTAACGGATCTTAAATACGGACGGAAAACGGTAAGAAAGATAATATATTTACCTATCAGTGAAGAGCAGAGATTCAAGCTAAAAAGAAAACACTTCACAGCCAAAGGAAAACAGGTATAGACCTGGGGTTTAGCAATACAAAAATAAACAAAATACGGTCATTTCATAGTGCTTAGGAGTGTAACTCCATGTGATCTGTGTCAGAAAATCAGGACAGGGAGTGATTACCCTAATAATAAAAAATTAGTGAAGTTCCGCGTGTGAGATAGCGTGTGTAAGTGTGTGGTTTGCATGTTTGAAATGACTGATCTAATCGAAACTTGCATGTTGCCAAAATGAAATGCATATAAGGTTACTAGGGAGACGTCCCATTTGTCTAAACTTATATGTTGCAATACTGTTCTTGTAATGCATGAGAGTTTACGTATGGATGGTGTTGTGGATAGGTGTAAGATTACACATCAGCGCACGTGAACTTATATGTAACAAATTGCTACAAATTGAACAGAAATCAGAATGCATTGAGGACCCCCTTTGGGCAGATAGCAAAATTCAGTTGCTAAAATAGCATTGGGAATGAAATACGGTAATTCGGAAACTGGCCGGCCAACAGAAATTTGATTGCTGAAATAGCATTGAGAAAAAGAATAATCAAGTAATAAAGGTAATTAGGCACTAAGCGAAAGTTGTTTGTTTTCTGATATAAATTGAGGAAAAACCTTTTTGATTTAAATTTGCATGGTTGAAGGAACACGAATTTACACGTATACTCATGAGTTAAAAGCTTACGTATAGATGGTGTTTGTAGACGCATGTAAATTTAAAGTTTCGGTCTGATGACGGAGTTAATAAGTAGCGTTGATTTCGGTATCAAAAAAGCTGATGGGGGATACATTTCACATGGAGAAATAAAATAAAGAGAATAGTTAAAGTAAAGTAAAAAAAAAAAAAAGCAATGAAGTTTGTGTGAATCCCAAAAAAAATCATATGAAAATGTTTATAATGTTTCGGTAAAGGAAGAGACTGTGCCTGACAGAACCTTTTTAAATAAAAGTAAAAAATAACTGGAGTTTCTGAAACATTTGGGTTGGTCAATTGTTAAGAAAAGTCAATGTTATATGAACAAAGTAAGAAAAACTCTGAGTGAAATTTGTGCAAGTGCTGGGAAAAAAATAAATAAATAAATTTTGCTTAAAAGAATAAGTACAGTCGAAAGAAAAATTTTTAGAATTGTGTTTAGATTTTTTAGATTGTTAGATTCTTTTTTAAGATTTTAAAGTAAAGTAAGAAAAAGTCTGTGTGAGTTTTCCACGGGACAGTGCTACAGCTATAAGAATTTTTTCCAGCTTTTCTTTCTTCCCTGTAGAAATTCTCGGGGGAAGGAGAGCAGCAGAGTGTGTATTTTGTTGATGTCGAGCACTGGACAGATATTTTGTCTAGCAGAAAAAAACAATTTTCTGTGTCAGAGTGCCTCTCCGGTGTTCGAGGTCAGCAAAATGGCGGACTCCGATAAAGCAAAAATGAACAAAATATCGACCGAATGACACAGCAGTAGAAATTCTAACCAGTAAATTTCCATTGTTGAAATATGAAACTACAAAATTCTTCACTAGGTGGATGAGAACAAAAATCAGCGCCACCTATTGGCAAAATATGGTACTTACGATTGATGCGTCTGTGCTGAACTGAAAAAATCATTAAAAACACGCCCATAACCGGAATAACTGCAGCCAAAAAACAAAAATGCAAAGAAAAATTGGATGAAAGAGACGTACAAATTTTGGAATTATTTCAGAAACATGGCAGAGCAGAAAATCAGAAAGCTTTACATCAAAAAGAAGCAGCAAGCACTAGAATGAATCTTTTTACAAGTAGCAGGTTTCCAAGACACAGCCTCTGACACAAGGTCATAGGTGGTGATAAGCCACACACACACGCTCCATTACAGATAACACACATACATCTACTGTACACCACTCACCCACATGTTTTCATGTGCACGCTCATGCAATGAAGATCTTGCTTGGCTACAGATAACAGATGACACACAAACTTCTCTCTGTCCTATCTTATTCTTATTAGTGGAACAACACAGATGCTTACAACAACACAGCACACAGCAATGCAACACAGATGGTCACATCTCACTGACCAAAGACCCAGACATGAATAAAGGACTTTTCCTCTTCCAGCCAAAGACAGACTGAATGTCACTGTAGGCATTGTACAGTGCCAGCTGATCAAATGTGGCTCACGTTGCAGACTCTGTACAGCACAACCAAGCCCAACAACAATGCAGAACCAAGACGCAGAGGTGTGGCCAACCTTCAACCACAGGTACAAACCAGCAGAGGACCTGTGAGATGCAACGATGTGTGACCAGCCAGGACACATGTGGAGGCAGTGTCCACACAGAGACACCCAGAGGCCCAACACCTATGGGGCCCACCAGCCTGGTTTTGACAACCACGACCACATCCACATGTCCCACGGTGCAGACAGCAGGTGTCCACAATCGGGGTTTGCAGAAAAGACTCAGTTACACCCCCTCATGATTTCTGTCCCAGTGAGGACAGAACGGTGACTGTTCAGCTGACTGTGAGTGACACTGCACTGATAAACCTGCTTGGCAGAAATGCATCCTGCCCCCTGAACATGGCAATTTTGTGCACAAACGAAGGCACAAGACTGCAGACAATCGAACAGCCATATGCCATGATGTGTCAAAAAGAATCTGCTCTTATCTGTTGGTTGGGTGAAATAACATCTCCTATTGTTTCAGCCACTGAAGCCTGGACAAAGTTCATAATGGACAATTGCCTTGAAGCAAGAAAACCACGCTGCCCACTGAAAGACTTTTCAGCTGACACAGAACCCCAAACGACTGGCCTGAAATCTGTGTGACAGCCATTTACATTGGAGTGAAAATGTCTGAGTATTCAAAGAGATGTGACTAACAGCTTCTCACACATCACACTGTTCATTAACATTAATAACTACACATGAAAATATTTAGATCCCATGGTTGTAGAAGTTAGAGAATTAGCTTATTTTGAAACAACCATTTGTCTCACAAACACAAATGAAAGAATTCCTAAAGTTGTCTGTCTCTTGCAGAGGTGAAACGACTCCAACGATAGCAATTTTACCGTGCCAATCGAACGCTGACGATGAACAAACGAAACTTGGTTTCCAAATATTATCCAATGCACCAAGTAAGTTGGGTGAAATTGACTCGGACGTCGGCGAGATAAAATCTGCGCAACCGGTGAGTGTTAAACAAAAAAGCTTTGCACGCTCCCATGAAGAACCCTGTACAGACTCACACTCAAAAAGTATGAGAGGAAATTGTTAAAACATGTATAGTTTTGAAGAATGAAGCATTGTATAATTTATATAGCATAAAAGTCAGTTAAGTTTCCCAGTAACTGTTCATATTTCAGTTCGGAAGTCATTTTGAAGTACATGAGGATGCCACAGACCTTTGTGGGCTAACCTGCGGAGTTCACAAAGGAACTGAGACAAAACCTCGAGAACGTCAGTTTAAACTCACGAGCGTTGTAATTCCTTATTGTGATGATGCTCGCAGCCAGTACTGACAAACACCAATATTTCACAGACACCTTCAACCTTCTCAGCTACTTAGCTGAACAGGGACAGAGTCTCACAAAAAACTGCAATTCTGTCAGTCAGAGATCAAATACCTGAGCCGAAAAACTTCTGAAGGGAAAAAAACAAATTCTGCAATCAAATCTTGAAGCGATCAGCAGTGCACCAAAACCCAAGACAGTCAAACAGATGTTAACTTTCCTTGGGATGACGGGGTATTGTGGGGAGTGGGTCGAACATTACTCTGTTCTTGTACAGCCGCTTAGAGATATGGTAAAGGACGCAGGGACAACAATGTTGAGAGCTTCACTGACCTGGACGCCTCTTGCAGACCAGGCCTTTGAAGACATCAAACTTGCACTCCAAACAGCACCGGTTTTTGCGATCCCAAACTATGACAGACCGTTCATTCTATATGTCAGTTGCAGACAGGGCCATGCATGTGGGGTTTTAGCTCAAAACACAGGTGTTGGAGCAAAGCCACAATGTGTAGCCTATTTCAGTACTGCGCTGAGCCCAATAGAACTCGGTCTGCCGTCCTGCTACCAATACCTCGCAGCAGTTCATCAGATTTACTCACGTGCATCCACTTTAACCATGGGTTATGATGTCCAAATTTTAGTGGAACACAAAGTTGTTAATCTGTTGGAAAAAGGGGCATTCCCACTTACACCCCAAAGAATCATTGACTACCAACGGATTCTTGAGTACCCAGACGTGTAAAACAAAAAAACCCAGCAGATTTGATTCCCCTCCCAGGTGATGGAGAACCTCATGATTGTGTAGCTGAATGTGAACAGAACACAAAACTTAGACCAGATCTGAAAGCAATATCACAAAATGATGGTGAGTCTCTGCTTTTCACAGATGGGTCGTGTTATCGTTCAACAGAAGGCCTAGAATCGGGTTATGCGATCGTTCAGTATGACCGCGAAAACGACAATTTCCACCTGCTTGAAAGCGCGAAACTAACAAACGCGTGTTCAGCCCAACGAGCCGAATTAACCGCAGTAATCCGAGCTCTAACACTGTCGGAAGGTAAAGATGTCACTGTGTTGTCGGATTCCTAGTACTGTGTCTCAGCGGTCCCCATACATGGGCACGCCCATGAAACTCTGAACTGAACTGATGATCTGATGCTCTTCAGGAGAGCTGCAATTGTAAAAATGTTACATCTGTCTGACCAGCAATCCAGGAAAAGTTTGTGCCTTTCTCAGGTCAACTGCGTGTGCCAAAAAGAAGTTTTCTACAACCTCCGGGTGGATTTCTGTAACATGTCATCAAAGTAAAACAGAAACTGTAATTTTTTGACAGTATTTTGTTGTTTCTCTCTGTGGCTTGAAGTCACAGCCACAGAACACGGAACTGCAGAAGAACTGAATTTTTTTGTGTAAAGAGGTCATAGCTGTTTTGACCTGTTTACAGTCTTTTTCATCAGACAATGGAAAAGTGTAATAGTGTTGCAGAAAATTCCACCCACACAGAGGAAGGAGGAAAGTTCACCATAACCAAGGAGAAGATTCGGGACCGTTTCGAAGGAAATGGAAAGGATCGCAAAGGACGCCGAGGAGGAGCCGAACTGAACGAACAACAACTTTTCACTCCGGGGAGTAACGTTAATCCAATTATAAATAAAAACTACATTACATGTATTTGTGTATCTGTGGTAAGCCGTTGTCTTTTTCTGCTTGCAGATCACTGCTGAATCAACCGTCCGGAAGGAAATCAGTCCACAACTGGTCAACAGAACAGCTGACATGGCGACACTGTATGTTGTACACCACGACAAAAATAAGGATGCAGCCTGGATGTCGAGGGTGAACGAGTCTCACAGAGGCTGAGTTGTTGATGTCTGCGTCATCACTCGCTGTGCTGTTCACTGCTCAAAATGTGTCCAGAAATGTGAAGAAGGTTGACACCTGTGGAGATGGGTGGTGATGGTTACCTTGACCTGTGCCTGTGAATGAGCTGAGGCATCAGGTTACAAAGAGCCGTCATTGTCGTGGTGCAAGAAGACACATCAGTAACATGTCAGCTGCAAAATAAAGTTACAAATCTCTGCATAATCTGCTTTGCTATTGCACACTGGATGTTGGATCTGGTTTCCTCAGCCAACATAGTCTCATTATGTGGCTGAGGGGGGTGGTTGTTCGAGCTACAGGAAATTCAGTCTATGACTGACAAGGGGCCAAGAAATTACTATCCAAATGCTGCATTTCTACAAGAATCATACCAGGAGGATAATTTGTGTTTTCACATAAAGTTGAAAATTTCAAAGTTTCTGTTTTCAGTTAAGAATAATTTCACACACACATTTATAGTTGTCATCTTTATTTCACATCAATTTTTCATTTACTGGTACTTGAGTAAATTTCAGTTGTGCATCACACATTTTAGTAGTTCCTGTTGATTTTATTAATCAGTATTGTTAAATCACTCACTTTGATTTGGTTAAGTGGTGGAATTGTTTGCATACGTGTTGAGTTGGTAGGTGGTATAGTAAATTGTTAATCAATAGAGTTAATTTCAGACACATTGAGTTCTATTAATCAGTTAGATTTTATGCACATTGAGTTTTCATTATGTTTTGGTTAATCTGCATACACATTGTATTTGTTAATCATTATGAACTTGTTGATCATAGAGTTACTTTGATATTTGTTGATCATAAGGTTAATAACATACACATTGATTAGTGTTAATCATATAATTTCCTACAGCTAAGAATCAATTAGCCAGTAATTCTGTTTTGATTATTTTTTGATTGTTTTAATTGTTGAATGTCTTAATGATTGTGTCCACAATGATTGTATTGTAAACGCATACCGATTTGCGTACCTGTAAACAAATCTTTTATAAGGTTACACGTTAGGATGTGATTTTGTAATTTTCTGTCTTTCCTCCTCTATTTTCTCTATCTTTCCTATTTTTGATTTAATATGTAATTGATTGTTGGCAAGGGCTGTGTCAAGACTGACGAGTAACAGTAAGGTGGGGTGACTTGGGTTGATTTGTTTAAGTTGTTTATGGGGACTTGAATTTGATTTAGTTAGTTAATGAGGGTTTGGGTAAATGACACATATCTAGTTCGACTGGGTGAGTGACGTGAATTACGTCACTGAGGGGGAGTGTCGGGGCAGACAGTCTGACTCTATAGATATATACTGTTAAGATTATGACAAGGACAAGGACGACTGATAAATTAGGCGACATGACAAATTATGAACCAAGATCCCAAGCTGACGTGTCTTTCACAGACTACTCACACCAGACTGAATATCAGGTGGGGAGGGGTTTGACAGGTTCCTATAAAGCATCACAGTAAACAGGAAGACGGGGTCCTTCGGAACGTGAGCGAGCGCGGACTACAGACAGCTGGACCTGGGGACTCCGTTTGACCGCTGGGACACGCACAGGGTCTGACACACAGTCCTTTGCCGTATTTGACGAGTTATATTGTAATAAACGTGTAACCTTAAGCGACGCGTCTGTGATTCTTCACCGCTGCATCATCTTAGCTCAGCCACTGCTAGCAGGCTGACCAACGAGGTGCCTGACTGCAAACACCACGCTGCTGACATCCACACTTAAGGTCTGTACGATGGCAAAAGTCAACATTAGTTCTCTTCTATAATTCTTAAATGAACAGCACTTCTGATTAGCTACCAGAAGGGTTGCGCT
>JALJCO010006970.1:0-11854 GCA_023101725.1 Atherinomorus stipes | reverse complement strand
GGCAAACGGCGGCGATGGTGTCCAAGGCCTCGCTCAGATCAAGGAGGATGAGGATGAAGAGAGAGATGGTGTCCAAGGCCTTGCTCAGATCAGGATGAGGATGAGGATGAAGAGAGAGATGGTGTCAAGGCCTCGCTCAGATCAAGGATGAGGATGGAGAGAGAGATGGTGTCCAAGGCCTCGCTCAGATCAGGGAGGATGAGGATGGAGAGAGAGATGGTGTCCAAGGCCTTGCTCAGATCAGGATGAGGATGAGGATGGAGAGAGAGATGGTGTCCAAGGCCTCGCTCAGATCAAGGATGAGGATGAGGATGGAGAGAGAGATAGTGTCCAAGGCCTCGCTCAGATCAGGATGAGGATGGAGAGAGAGATGGTGTCCAAGGCATCGCTCAGATCAGGATGAGGATGGAGAGAGAGATGGTGTCCAAGGCATCGCTCAGATCAAGGATGAGGATGAGGATGGAGAGAGAGATGGTGTCCAAGGCCTCGCTCAGATCAAGGATGAGGATGAGGATGGAGAGAGAGATAGTGTCCAAGGCCTCGCTCAGATCAAGGATGAGGATGAGGATGGAGAGAGAGATAGTGTCCAAGGCCTCGCTCAGATCAAGGATGAGGATGAGGATGGAGAGAGAGATAGTGTCCAAGGCCTCGCTCAGATCAAGGATGAGGATGAGGATGGAGAGAGAGATGGTGTCCAAGGCCTCGCTCAGATCAGGATGAGGATGAGGATGGAGAGAGAGATGGTGTCCAAGGCCTCGCTCAGATCAGGGAGGATGAGGATGGAGAGAGAGATGGTGTCCAAGGCCTCGATCAGATCAGGGAGGATGAGGATGGAGAGAGAGATGGTGTCCAAGGCCTCGCTCAGATCAGGGAGGATGAGGATGGAGAGAGAGATGGTGTCCAAGGCCTCGCTCAGATCAGAGAGGATGAGGATGGAGAGAGATGGTGTCCAAGGCCTCGATCAGATCAGGGAGGATGAGGATGGAGAGAGAGATGGTGTCCAAGGCCTCGCTCAGATCAGGATGAGGATGGAGAGAGAGATGGTGTCCAAGGCCTCGCTCAGATCAGGATGAGGATGGAGAGAGAGATGGTGTCCAAGGCCTCGCTCAGATCAGGATGAGGATGGAGAGAGAGATGGTGTCCAAGGCCTCGCTCAGATCAGGATGAGGATGGAGAGAGATGGTGTACAAGGCCTCGCTCAGATCAGGGAGGATGAGGATGGAGAGAGAGATGGTGTCCAAGGCCTCGCTCAGATCAAGGAGGATGAGGATGGAGAGAGAGATGGTGTCCAAGGCCTCGCTCAGATCAGGATGAGGATGGAGAGAGAGATGGTGTCCAAGGCCTCGCTCAGATCAGGATGAGGATGAGGATGGAGAGAGAGATAGTGTCCAAGGCCTCGCTCAGATCAGGGAGGATGAGGATGAAGAGAGAGTGGTGTCCAAGGCCTCGCTCAGATCAGGGAGGATGAGGATGAAGAGAGAGATGGTGTCCAAGGCCTCGCTCAGATCAGGGAGGATGAGGATGAAGAGAGAGATGGTGTCCAAGGCCTCGCTCAGATCAGGATGAGGATGGAGAGAGAGATGGTGTCCAAGGCCTCGCTCAGATCAAGGAGGATGAGGATGGAGAGAGAGATGGTGTCCAAGGCCTAGCTCAGATCAGGATGAGGATGAGGATGGAGAGAGAGATAGTGTCCAAGGCCTCGCTCAGATCAAGGAGGATGAGGATGGAGAGAGAGTGGTGTCCAAGGCCTCGCTCAGATCAGGATGAGGATGAGGATGGAGAGAGAGATGGTGTCCAAGGCCTCGCTCAGATCAGGATGAGGATGGAGAGAGAGATGGTATCCAAGGCCTCGCTCAGATCAGGGAGGATGAGGATGGAGAGGTGTGCAGATTCAGTGCTGTGATGAGTGTGTAAACCAGACTGGAATCATTCGTATAGATTATCGTTGCTTAGGTGAGTGTGAGGAGTGGTGAGGCAATTACTTTCTCCAGAATATTCTAAAGAGACAGGCACCCAGTACACACAGACAGTATTACACACACACAGTACTACACACAGACAGTATTACATACACACAGTACTACACACAGACAGTATTACACACACACAGGACTACACACAGACAGTATTACACACACACAGTACTACACACAGACAGTATTACACACACACAGTACTACACACAGACAGTATTACACACACACAGTGCTACACACAGACAGTATCACACACACATGGTACTACACACAGACAGTATTACACACACACAGTACTACACACAGACAGTATCACACACACATGGTACTACACACAGACAGTATTACACACACACAGTACTACACACAGTATGACACACAGACAGTATTACACACACACAACAGTACTTCACACAGACAGTACTGCTGAGTACTGGACCAGGTAGCTGGACTTTCTCACATGGAGGTCAGTGAAGGGTTAATCCCGGGCTCCTCCGACTTGCTGGTCCACCTCTCACCGTGGTTACCATGGTCACGGATGCTTACTGCCTAACTTGCTCCGGAGCAGAAATCAAGCAATCAGCTGTCTGGAAAAAGCCCCGCCTTCTCTGACAACATCCTGTGTGAGTTTATGTATCTAGAACAAAACGCGGACACAGACCTCAGGTACCCGGTTTTCCAGCTTCCTGGTCCAGGTCTCTGCAGGACCAACAGGGCCCACTGACCTGCCAGCCCTGCACCAGCAGGACCTGGTCCACCTTCCTGATCCACACCGCGATCTGATTTGACGACAGCTGCTTCAGCTTGACACAGCGACGAATCACGAAGTCAGAGAGACAGCGGAGGAGCTCACCTGTGGAGGCCTGGGGGGGGGGGAGAGAATGGCTAGTGTAATGGTTAGTGGTTAGTGTCCACTGGACCTCTCAGCAGGTCCAGTGGACAGCTGGACATGAAGCTACGTAGACCTGATGATGGGGGTCCGGTTTTCTCCAGACCCAGGAAGGGCCGGACACAGACCGCTCAAGTGCCCCCACCATCAGCACCAGCAGGAACCTGACGGAGGAGCTGACCTCCTCAGATCAGCTGATCAGCTCCTCCTGCAGGTTCCGAAGTCCGGACGGAAGCTCAGAGGGGACAAACTTTAGAGAAGCCGCATCACCGTCCATTTTTAAACCTGCCTGAAGACACGTTTCTGTGTCCTGGTCTTGTTTATGATGTAGTTCTCCAGGTGAGATCAGGTTCTCCAGGTGAGATCAGGTCCTCCAGGTGAGCTCAGGTTCTCCAGGTGAGATCAGGTCCTCCAGGTGAGATCAGGTTCTCCAGGTGAGATCAGGTCCTCCAGGTGAGATCAGGTTCTCCAGGTGAGATCAGGTTCTCCAGGTGACATCAGGTTGTCCAGGTGACATCAGGTTCTCCAGGTGAGATTAGGTTCTCCAGATTAGACCAGGTTCTCCAGGTGAGATCAGGTTCTGCAGGTGAGGTCAGGTTCTCGAGATGAGATCAGGTTCTCCAGGTAAGATTAGGTTCTCCAGATGAGATCAGGTTCTCCGGGTGATGTCAGGTCCTCCAGGTGAGATCAGGTTCTCCAGATGAGATCAGGTTCTCCAGGTGAGATCAGGTTCTCCAGGTGAGATCAGGTTCTCCAGGTGAGATCAGGTTTTCCAGGTGAGATCAGGTCCCTCCAGGTGAGATCAGGTTCTCCAGGTGACATCAGGTTCTCCAGGTGAGATTAGGTTCTCCAGATTAGACCAGGTTCTCCAGGTGAGATCAGGTTCTGCAGGTGAGGTCAGGTTCTCGAGATGAGATCAGGTTCTCCAGGTAAGATTAGGTTCTCCAGATGAGATCAGGTTCTCCGGGTGATGTCAGGTCCTCCAGGTGAGATCAGGTTCTCCAGATGAGATCAGGGTCTCCAGGTCAGATCAGGTTCTCCAGGTGAGATCAGGTTCTCCAGATGAGGTCAAGTTCTCCAGGTGAGTTCATATCCTCCAGATGAGATCAGGTTCTCCAGGTGAGATCGGGTTCTCCAGGTGAGGTCATGTTCTCCAGATGAAGTCAGGTTCTCCAGGTGAGATCAGGTTCTTCAGGTGAGGTCAGTTTCTCCAGATGAGGTCAGGTTCTCCAGGTGAGATCAGGTTCTCCAGGTGAGCCCAGGTCCTCCAGGTTCTCCAGGTGAAATCAGGTTATCCAGGTGAGGTCAGGTTCTCCAGGTGAGATCAGGTTCTCCAGGTGAGCCCAGGTCTTCCAGGTTCTCCAGGTGAAATCAGGTTATCCAGGTGAGGTTAGGTTCTCTAGGTGAGGTCAGGTTCTCCAGATTAGGTCGGGTCCTCGAGGTTCTCCAGGTGAGCTCAGGTTCTCCAGATGATATCAGGTTCTTCAGGTGAGGTCAGGTTCTCCAGATGAGGTCAGGTTCTCCAGGTGAGCTAAGGTTCTCCAGATGATCTCAGGTTCTTCAGGTGAGATCAGGTTCTTCAGGTGAGGTCAGGTTCTCCAGATGAGGTCAGATTCTCCAGGTGAGATCAGGGTCTCCAGATGAGATCAGGTTCTCCAGATGAGATCAGGTTCTCCAGTTGAGCCAAGGTCCTCCAGGTTCTCCAGGTGAGATCAGGTTCTCAAAATGAGGTCAAGTTCTCCAGGTGAGTTAATGTCCGAAGATTGAGATCTGGTTCTCCAGGTGAGATCAAGTTCTCCAGGGTGAGTTCATGTCACCAGATAAGATCAGGTTCTCCAGATGAGATCAAGTTCTCCAGGTGAGATCAGGTTCTCCAGGTGAGGTCAGGTTCTCCAGGTGAGATCAGGTTCTCCAGGTGAGGTCAGGTTCTCCAGATTAGGTCAGGTCCTCCAGGTTCTCCTGGTGAGATCAGGTTCTCCAGATGATATCAGGTTCTCCAGGTGAGATCAGGTTCTCCAGATGATATCAGGTTCTCCAGGTGAGATCAGGTTCTCCAGATGATATCAGGTTCTCCAGGTGAGATCAGGTTCTCCAGGTGAGGTCAGGTTCTCCAGTTGAGTTCATATCCTCCAGATGAGATCAGGTTCTCCAGGTGAGATCGGGTTCTCCAGGTGAGGTCATGTTCTCCAGATGAGGTCAGGTTCTCCAGGTGAGATCAGGTTCTCCAGGTGAGGTCAGTTTCTCCAGATGAGGTCAGGTCCTCCAGATGAGATCAGGTTTTCCAGATGAGATCAGGTTCTCCAGGTGAAATCAGGTTCTCCAGATGAGGTCAGGTGTTTTTTTCACAAAATGCATCCTCTATTTGTGTACTAAAAGATAACCAAGAATTAAGATCCATAAGTAATTTATAATTTTCACAATTAATCAAAAACCAGAGGTGTGTTTTTGTCTCAACTGTACACACAGAATAAAAATACTGAGTAAAGCTGAGACACCATAGAAACTGCTGGAGAGCTGATACTGCTGATGGACTATTAAAAACTTCAATTACAACTTTATAAAATTTTCAATTTGATTTAATTCAACAAAGACAACGTTTTTTAAAAATGTAAAAAGAACTAATTATTTAGTGGATATTGCAAACAGTACTCATGTAAACACAATAACAGCAGTAATAACAGAATGACAAGTCAGAGCAGCAGGCTGTTCTCATGGAAAAAACTACCTTTGATTGGTTCTAATGTTTCCTAATTATGACTTAAATCTGAAATCCTGCTGCGTGTCTGCACAGATCAGTATCGGATCAGGATCGGATCAGTATCGGATCAGGATCGGAACAGTTTCGGATCAGTATCGGATCAGGATCGGAACAGTTTCGGATCAGTATCGGATCAGTATCGGAACAGTTTCAGATCAGTATCGGATCAGTATCGGAACAGTTTCGGATCAGTATCGGATCAGTATCGGAACAGTTTCGGATTAGTATCGGATCAGTATCGGAACAGTTTCAGATCAGTATCGGATCAGTATCGGAACAGTTTCGGATCAGTATCGGATCAGTATCGGAACAGTTTCGGATCAGTATCGGATCAATATCGGATATATCATCGATACTGGTTTCAGTTTTGCTTGGTATGGTATCGGATGGCAGTTCAGTGGTATCCACATCTCTCTCCGCTCCTACCTGCACCACCACCCTGCGCGCGGACGCCGGGTCTGGCCCGCCCCGCCTCCTCTGCTCCGGGACGGTGCCGCTCCTGTGGCCGCCTCTCAGCGCCCTGTCGGCGGCCGCCGGCTCCGGCTCGTCTCGCTGGAGGTCACCGGGATCCGACGCAGCGGGTCTCACCTTCTTCCCCCCCTTCCTCCTGGCTCGCGCCGCCAGCAGCCGCTTCTTCCAGCTGAGCGCGTGCAGCAGGACAGGGTGCCGCTGCTGCTTCTTCCTTCTGTCTCCCTCCTCCTCATCATCATCACAGTCGCGTGCTTCCAGAGGCTTCTGCGCCACGAGCTTGGAGGTCTGGTCTGGTCCGCGAGCCTTCCGCGAGCCCGGAGACAGGGACAGCACGGTTCCCATGACAACACCCGGACCGAGCGCGCGGGCCTCTGCAGAGGAGGAGAGTCTGTCCCTCTGTCCAGTCACCGGGGGCGCGCGGAGAATCAGTTCCCGGAGGACGAAAGACAGTCCACCTGTCTGTCTGTCTGTCCACCTCTTCACCTGTCCATCAGTGTCTGTCCACCTGTCGGTCCGTCTGTGTCTCTGTCCAACTCTGTGTCTGTCCCCCTGTTCGGCAGTCCCTCTGTCTCTGTCCACCGCGTGCGCGTGCGCGTGGGGTGGGACTCCTCCAGACTCTGTCCTTGGTGCTGAAACAGCAGAGAACCTGAGTTCATTATAAACCACATTACCCACAATGCACCTGCACATGTGGAAGCACCAGGCTCTAACTGTGTCTGTCTACGTCTGACGTCACGGACCGCGAACGCATCACCTGACCCGGACTGTGCAGATGTGATCCAGTACAGCAGAGTACATGAACCTGTACTGTACTGTAGTACAACAGAGTACATGAACCTGTACTGTACTGTAGTACAGCTGAGTACATGAACCTGTGCTGTACTGTAGTACAGCTGAGTACATGAACCTGTACTGTACTGTAGTACAGCTGAGTACATGGACTTGTACTTTACTGTCGTACAGCTAAATACATGAACCTGTACTGTACTGTAGTACAGCTGAGTACATGAACCTGTGCTGTACTGTAGTACAGCTGAGTACATGAACCTGTACTGTACTGTGGTACAGCTGAGTACATGAACTCGTGCTGTACTGTAGTACAGCTGAGTACATGGACTTGTACTTTACTGTCGTACAGCTAAATACATGAACCTGTACTGTACTGTAGTACAGCTGAGTACATGAACCTGTGCTGTACTGTAGTACAGCTGAGTACATGAACTTGTACTTAACTGTGGTACAGCTGAGTACATTAACTTGTACTGTACTGTAGTACAGCTGAGTACATGAACTTGTACTGTACTGTAGTACAGCTAAGTACATGAACTTGTACTTTACTGTCGTACAGCTAAATACATGAACCAGTACTGTATTGTAGTACAGCTGAGTACATGAAATTGTACTTAACTGTGGTACAGCTGAGTACATGAACCTGTACTGTACTGTGGTACAGCTGAGTACATGAACTTGTACTGTACTGTAGTACAGCTGAGTACATGAACCTGTACTGTACTGTAGTACAGCTGAGTACAAGGACTTGTACTTTACTGTCGTACAGCTAAATACATGAACCTGTACTGTACTGTAGTACAGCTGAGTACATGAACTTGCACTTTACTGTCGTACAGCTAAATACATTAACCTGTACTGTACTGTAGTACAGCTGAGTACATGAACTTGTACTGTACTGCAGTATAGCTGAGTAAATGAACTTGTACTGTACTGTAGTACAGCTGAGTACATGAACTTGTACTGTACTGCAGTACAGCTGAGTAAATGAACTTGTACTGTACTGTAGTACAGCTGAGCACATGAACCTGTGCTGTACTGTAGTACAGCTGAGTACATAAACCTGTACTGTACTGTGGTACAGCTGAGTACATGAACTCGTGCTGTACTGTAGTACAGCTGAGTACATGAACTTGCACTTTACTGTCGTACAGCTAGATACATGAACCTGTACTGTACTGTGGTACAGCTGAGTACATGAACTCGTACTGTACTGTAGTACAGCTGAGTACATCAACTTGTACTTAACTGTGGTACAGCTGAGTACATGAACCTGTACTGTACTGTAGTACAGCTGAGTACATGAACCTGTAACACACATGTAGTACAGCAGAGAACATGAACGTGTACTGTACTGTAGTACAGCTGAGTACATGAACCTGTACTGTACTGTAGTACAGCAGAGTACATAAACCTGTACTGTACTGCAGTACAGCTGAGTACATGAACCTGTACTGTACTGTGGTACAGATGACTACATGAACCTGTAACTTACTGTAGTACAGCAGAGTACATGAACCTGTAACGTACTGTAGTACAGCAGAGTACATGAACCTGTAACGTACTGTTGTACAGCAGAGTACATGAACCTGTACTGTACTGTAGTACAGCAGAGTACATGAACCTGTACTGTACTGTAGTACAGCAGAGTACATGAACATGTACTGTACTGTGTAGTACAGCTGAGTACATGAACCTGTACTGTACTGTAGCACAGATGAGTACATGAACCTGTACTGTACTGTGGTACAGCAGAGTACATGAACCTGTACTGTACTGTAGTACAGCTGAGTACATGAACCTGTCCTGTACTGTAGTACAGATGAGTACATGAACCTGTACTGTACTGTAGTACACAGCAGAGTACATGAACGTGTACTGTACTGTGGTACAGCTGAGTACACAAATTTGTACTGTACTGTAGTACAGCTGAGTACATGAAATATGTACTGTACTGTCGTACAGCTGAGTCAGAAACTTGTACTGTACTGTAGTACAGCTGAGTACATGAACTTGTACTGTACTGTCGTACAGCTAAATACATGAACCTGTACTGTACTGTGGTACAGATGAGTACATGAACTTGTACTGTACTGTAGTACAGCTGAGTACATGAGAATTGTCCTGTACTGTCGTACAGCTAAGTCAGAAACTTGTACCGTACTGTAGTACAGCTGAGTACATGAACTTGTACTGTACTGTCGTACAGCTTAAAACATGAACCTGTACTGTACTGTGGTACAGATGAGTACATGAACTTGTACTGTACTGTAGTGCAGCTGAGTACATGAAATTGTCCTGTACTGTCGTACAGCTGAGTCAGAAACTTGTACTGTACTGTAGTACAGCTGAGTACATGAACTTGTACTGTACTGTCGTACAGCTAAAAACATGAACCTGTACTGTACTGTAGTACAGCAGAGTTCATGAACGTGTACTGTACTGTCGTACAGCTGAGTACATGAACCCAGACTTCACAGCCGCTTGCTCATCCAGGGGATCCCGAGGCGTCCCAGGCCAGCCAGTAGACGTAGTCCCTCCAGGTTGTCCTGGGTCTCCCGGGGTCTGGTCCGGGATGAGACGTAGTCCCTCCAGCGTGTCCTGGGTCTCCCCGGGGCCTGGTCCGGGATGAGACGTAGTCCCTCCAGCATGTCCTGGGTCTGGTCCTGAATGAGACGTAGTCCCTCCAGCATGTCCTGGGTCTCCCGGGGTCTGGTCCGGGATGAGACGTAGTCCCTCCAGCATGTCCTGGGTCTCCCGGGGTCTGGTCCGGGATGAGACGTAGTCCCTCCAGCGTGTCCTGGGTCTTCCTGGGGTCTCGTCCGGGATGAGGCGTAGTCTCTCCAGCGTGTCCTGGGTCTTCCTGGGGTCTCGTCCGGGATGAGGCGTAGTCCCTCCAGCGTGTCCTGGGTCTCCCGGGGTCTGGTCCGGGATGAGACGTAGTCCCTCCAGCGTGTCCTGGGTCTCCCCGGGGTCTGGTCCGGGATGAGACGTAGTCCCTCCAGCGTGTCCTGGGTCTCCCCGGGGTCTGGTCCGGGATGAGACGTAGTCCCTCCAGCGTTTCCTGGGTCTCCCCGGGGTCTGGTCCGGGATGAGACGTAGTCCCTCCAGTGTGTCCTGGCGTCTCCTTCGGAGACCTCAGGAGCCCCCTCCGTATAGAGAGTGCTCGAGCTCCTCCCCCCATCTCTAAGGGAGAGCAGATCCAGAGTGGAACCAGGTCCAGAAGGGAACCAGATCCAGAGTGGAACCAGGTCCAGAGAGGAACCAGATCCAGAGTGGAACAAGGTCCAGAGCGGAACAAGGTCCAGAGTGGAACAAGGTCCAGCCTGGAACCGGGTCCAGAGTGGAACAAGGTCCAGAGAGGAATCAGATCCAGAGTGGAACCAGGTCCAGGGGGCAACCAGATCTAGAGCGGAACCAGGTCCAGACCGGAACCAGATCCAGACTGGAACCAGGTCCAGACTGGGACCAGGTCAGAGTGGAACAAGGTCAGAGTGGAACCAGGTCAGAGTGGAACCAGATCCAGAGTGGAACCGGGTCCAGACCGGAACCAGATCCAGACTGGAACCAGGTCCAGAGTGGAACCAGATCCAGACTGGAACCAGGTCCAGAGTGGCACCAGGTCAGAGTGGAACCAGGTACAGACCTGAACCAGGTTCAGACTGGAACCAGGTCCAGCCTGGAACCAGGTCAGAGTGGAACAAGGTCCAGAGGGGAACCAGATCCAGAGCGGAACTAGGTTCAGAGGGGAACCAGATCCAGAGCGGAACCAGGTCCAGACCGGAACCAGATCCAGACTGGAACCAGGTCCAGACTGGGACCAGGTCCAGAGTGGAACCAGATCCAGAGTGGAACCAGGTCCAGACCGGAACCAGATCCAGACTGGAACCAGGTCCAGAGTGGAACCAGATCCAGACTGGAACCAGGTCAAGACTGGCACCAGGTCCAGAGTGGAACCATGTACAGACCGGAACCAGGTCAGCCTGGAACCAGGTCCAATGTGGAACCAGGTCCAGACTGGAACCAGATTTAGAGTGGAACCAGGTCTCGACTGGGACCAGGTCCAGACTCGTATCAGGTCCAGAGCGGAACCAGGTCCAGACTGGAACCAGATCCAGAGTGGAACCAGGTCCAGACTGGAACCAGATCCAGAGTGGAACCAGGTCCAGAGTGGAACCAGGTCCAGAGTGGAGCCAGGTCCAGACTGGAACCAGGTCCAGACTGGAACCAGGTCCAGACTGGAGCCAGGTCCAGAGTGGAGCCAGGTCCAGACTGGAACCACATCCAGAGTGGAACCAGGTCCAGACTGGAGCCGGGTCCAGAGTGGAGCCAGGTCCAGACTGGAACCAGGTCCAGACTGGAACCAGATCCAGAGTGGAACCAGGTCCAGACTGGAGCCAGATCCAGACTGGAACCAGGTCCAGACTGGAACCAGGTCCAGTGTGGAACCAGGTCCAGCCCCTCTCCGGGATGGTGTTCCCAGAGCCCGAGCTGTGCGTGGAGGTGAGTCCAACTATATCTAGTCAGAACCGCTCATCCTCGTGCACCCGGTCAGGCTCCAACCAGAAAGGTGATGTTCCACGTTCCTAGAGCTAGCTTCTGCAGCCGGGGGTCGGACCGCCCAGGGCCCCCCACACCTGGTTGCTGCCCAATTTACTGAGCACCTGATTCCTATGGCCCCTCTCGCGGGTTGTGGGTCCCCAAGAAGGGGGGCCCATGTCATCCTTTTGGGCTGAGCCCGACCGGGCCCCATGAGCAGAAGCCCCGCCATCAGGCGCTCGCCTCCATACCCCACCTCCAGGTCTGGCTCCAGAGGGAGCCCCAGTGAAAGTCAATACTGGAGCCACGTGTCCCTCACCCAGACGCTGGATACACAACCTAACATACGACACCTATAGTGATACGGAACCTGTTCCTATACAGAACCTCTAGTGATCCAGAACCTATTCTCATACAGAACCTGTTCTTATT
>JALJCO010006969.1:0-10863 GCA_023101725.1 Atherinomorus stipes | reverse complement strand
GCATCCTCATCCAAAGCAAACAGTTCGGGGGCCCTGTAAGGTGCGCTCACAGCACACGAACTCATCCATTTCGAGGCTTGTCTCGCAAGTCCCATATCAGCCACCTGTACGGTTAAATCCTTTGTGAGCAGCACATTGGATGGGGTCAGGTCCCTGTGCACTATATTCAGTCTGTGCATGTAGGACAGAGCGGTGGCCACCTGAATAGAAAAGCGAGCCACAAAGCTCAGTGGAATTAACTGCTTACACATCCCGTCCACACCGTGGGGCATTGTCAGACCGTAGCCATTGTGAATCACCTTGTTCAACGTGTACGGCATGAGCGGCATGAGCATGGCTATCTCCGTCTCCGAAATGAAGCAATCGTACATCTGGACTACGAAGGGATGCCCTCGAAGGGCGGCTAGACACGAAAGTTCCCTGACCGTGGCATCTAGTACACCGTGGTTGTGGCATTTCAAAGCATATTCCTTTCCATCTCTCAGAGAGCTCACTTTGTACACAGTCCCATACGAGCCCTTGCCTACAACGGATACTTTCTTGTATTGCTCCATTACCGTGCTGGCCACATTCACCTTCCGTACATTTAGACATCTGGATTGTCCCACACACTGTCCTTATATAGGGTTATACCCGGTGTACCTCTATTATTCCCTGCATAGGGGAAGGACAGGACAAGCCCATTTCTGTATATCCCAACCTCCTCGTCAGTTCAGGTGTGTGTGTGTGTGTGTGTGTGTGTGTGTGTGTGTGTTTATGGAGCATACAGACGCAGGCACGTTCAAGTAAGCTCGCGCATGGGTCCACTATGTTGAGCCTACATATGCGCTATCTGGTGCAACAAGCGACACTCAGACACAATGTTCTCTTATCACACAGCCTTTATTGAATGCCAAACAGATATGTGTCAGAGACGCACACTGTCAGAATACGACAAGGAACAGACCATAAACACATGTACAGTCACCGGCTAGGTGAATGAAGCACCGACCCTAACCCTCGCTTTGAGGCCAGTATGCAAGAAAAACCACAAACATCAGAACATCAGAGATCCGGCTGGCAATCAATTTCATGTCATGCTGATCTATAACACGTTGCACAGCGTCTCGCATGTCCTGCGGGAATCCTGGGGGTACACGGACCGAGCACTGGACGACATCGCTGGTGTTTTCAAGCTTCACGGTGATGGAGATGTCAGCGTCCAGACCAGGGTTAGACCGAAGGATCGGTGACCTCATGGCGAGTCGCACGGCATCCATGAATCCAACGCAGACCGTAAGCACATCTGCCTTGTAGTGCTCAAACAGCTCGTAGGGAGAGCTGTCCTCCATCAGTATGCGCACTGCATTCCGCATTCTTTCACTTCCCTCTGCTGAGAGTGACATGTGCGCTTCCTGGTGAATTCCGAGAGTCACTCTGCAAGTAAGCACAGATGGTTCATCTGTCGAGACCAAGTTGAGAATGACAGCAGCTGCGTCACGAGCCTCCTCGCGTATGTCGGACCACATAGCACCGTACTCAGCAGTGGCACAGAGATTGCCTGTGACTGTTGTATTTTTGCAGGATATCAAAGATATCTTGCAGTCGTATACACAGATTGACTTCTGGTCCTTGTTTCTCCGTCTGACTCTATTTATTCTGATGTTCTCTCCTCTTGTAAGCATCTGGTTGATTGCACCATGAGACGGTTGCCTTTATCACATCCAACAGGAAATGCACAAAGTCAGCCTTGAGAAGCCATTCTGTTGTGTTTTTTGTTTTTTTGTAACATAGACAAGGGTGTAGCTAAGTGCGGATAACAACACTTACTCTGTTTGTGTATACCCCCCCCCCCCCCCCCCGGTATTCTTTAAGGCATGCTTTCCGGCCTCAGATCTAACATGCAACACATGGATGCCACAGTGTATATGTTCACACAGCCTTTATTGTACATACAACGTATAGCCCCGGGACTACAATAACAAATAGACTGAAACCAGATGTATACTCGCCGGCTAGGGTGCAGGAGTACTGCCCTCAACCTTGAATCGAGGCCAGTATGCGAGAAAGACCACATACATGAGAACATTTGATATGTGTCTTGCCATCGTTCCCGTGTCGTGCTGAGCCATGAGACTCTGCACAGCGTTTTGCATATCCTGGGAGCATTCCGGGCTCACTCCGATCACAAACTCAGACTTTCTTTCACTGCTGTCCTTCCGCACTGTAATGTACACACTACCATCCGAATAAGGGCTGGAAGGAGGGTTGGGATTCCACACAGCAGCCCGTACAGCATTGATGAATCCGAGGGAGGCCTTCTTAGCATCTGCGATATACTCCTCAAACAACCCGTCGTCAGAACCGTTGGCATGCAGCATGCGCACAATCTCCTTCAGTCTTTCATTACCCTCCACGAACAGTGAAAGGTGCGCGGTCCCGTGGAGTTTCAGGGTCGCTCTAAAGGTGAGCACGAACGGGACATCCGCCAAGGCCATGTTTAACATGGCATCGGCAACGGCGGCAGCGGTGTTCTCCTGTCCGTTAGACTCCATAGCACTGTGCTCTGCGATGGGTGAGGGGAGATCAGCTGTGACTAGTGTGTCCTTGTAGGTTGACAAAGATGTATTGCGGTCGTACGTACGTACGTACTAATAGCCTTGTGGTCCTGGTTCCTCTGTTTCTCTTTTTAGTCGGACAGACTCCCTTCTTGTACGCTTCCTGTTTCTCTGCATCGGAGTAGTCGCCCAATGAAACGGTAGCTTTTATGACACCCTACCAAACACAGTCACGAGACAAAGACAGTTTGGAGAAACCTGTTTCCTTTATTACATTGTCATGGGCATGGTTATAATAAAAGAGGGCCAACACTGACATCTTGTGGATGGTCTCTGTTTATGTATTTCCACAGTCTGCCTTTCCATATGTTTTCAAACAGTGGCAAACACAAGCATTCAATGATCACAAATAACATAGACAGAGAAGGATGACAAATCACCAACAACAACAACAACAGCAACAACACAGGTCCCAACATACACCCTGTAGCAAGTAGACAAAATTAAAAATCAAAAGTGAAATACATTTTTGCCTGGACTGAATCAGATCTGGTCCAGTTGGAAAGATGGGTCAGTGTTTGGCCTCCACCCCCCTACATGTAGCCGGTGTGCGAATTGTAAGGATTGCCTCCTCTGCCGCTCAGGTACTCTCTGCTTGCAGAGGGTACGGTCACCATATCCGGAGCGTCCCTGTGAAAGTCCACCAAGACCCCTTCGTGCTTTCCTTTGAGCACGGTGGAGGTCATTATCATAGTCACCACATACATGACGTAGATGACGATGTTGAACACCGCGATGGAACACTCCATGCTGTGCAGCCTCTGTGCATTGCTAGTCAGAGGCCGATACAACAGCTCCATACAGCCCGCGATTACGGCCATGAACAACTCAATGTTCATCATGATGAGGCATGCCAGCACCGTTCTGGTGCTGTTAGCGACCCCCGCACTACCCCCCTGGGTCATGCCTTCGGAGTTGTCCATTTTCCGTTTGCTCTTCGCAGCGAAGTAGCTGAGCACGATGCTCACAACCATTGCCAGACATCCCAAGATTACGAGGGCTATCCCTGCATGTATGTAGGCATAGTCTTGGTGTGGTTTGCTTGCTGTGGGTGACGATGACGTGGGATCTGGGACCGCGGTCCTGGTGGCGTGCCTGTTGTCGATCAGGTACAGGATATTGTTAGGGATGGTCAGGAAGCCCACGATGAGCGATGTGATCACCGCGATGGCCGCCCCCAGCTTGCCCCTGAAGCGGGCAGTGCTCAGAACTGTACCGTTGGTCACGGAAGACAGCCTGTTGTTGAACACATCTTTGCTTGTGGCAATCAGAGAGTCCAAGCCCCCCAGGTTTGTCTTCTTGCGATTCATAGCTGGTGTGAGCCGACTGCGTGAGTACTCTGTTCTACCTGCCGTGTGTGGCCTATTTCTCGTTCTTTTTACCTGTTTAGATTCGCTCCCCCCTCTCCTCTGTCGGTCAGCTATCTGTTTAATGGTGTCACCATTGCATATTTGTATGGTATGTGTTGTTCCTATGTGCACCCCCCCCCCCCCCCACCCCC
The DNA here is from genome assembly GCA_023101725.1 of Atherinomorus stipes. Classification (NCBI taxonomy): domain Eukaryota; kingdom Metazoa; phylum Chordata; class Actinopteri; order Atheriniformes; family Atherinidae; genus Atherinomorus; species Atherinomorus stipes. The sequence goes on along the minus strand of JALJCO010006969.1, from coordinate 6,765 downwards.
CGTATTTTCTCGTCCTCTGCTCGGTGTCCTATCTCACGGTTACTAACTCCAGGTACGAGAATAGGACGGCTAGGATAGCCCGGTTACACCTGAAGGAAAGACCGCACCGATAAGTTGAAGACAAACGGATGATAGAAGCTATGCTTCCAGACCCTGTGCTTGAGTTCAAGGTTCAGAGCGGTGTGTTGTGTGCCAAGTCCATACATGACCACAGGTGGTATACCGTTCAGGGGATCACCAAACCCCTGGCCTCGATCATGGTCACGAGGAAGCGTTTGTACAGACACAACATGATAATCATGGATCTGTATGCAAAGCTCGTGGCGGACCTTAACGCGAACCCGGAGAGCACGCTCGACTGGGTACCTGACTACGCATTTGACCTGAACATACCAGAATCTAAAGGCCTCGCGCTTAGGGACGAACTGTTACAGCTGCGCAGATCAGACCGCCTCTCGGTGGACGCATGTAAACGCGTGTGGGACAAGAACCATCTGTCTACCATTATAGGCATTGCGGTGGACACGCAGTGTAAGGACGTATACAACGGAAAGAAGGGTCCTCGCAATGTAGGGCCCGTATCACGCCTCATCCTCACGCAGCTAGAAGCACTCCGTTTGACTCCGATCTGCGCTGGGCTCAGGGTAGCTGGGATCCCCACTCCCGACATGTCTTGCATACCCGGGGCATACACGTTTCACAACAACTGCAAGAGAGGCTGCAAGTCCCTGAAGGACACATGGGGGTTTTACACCGAGGTGGACTTGGTGGCTCACGACACCGTAACAAACAACATTGTGCTGCTTGAGGTCAAGACGCGAAACAATGACTTTGTGGACCGGGCGAGCCTGTGGCGATACAACGCGCAATTGTGGTTGACCTGGGTGATGTTTTCCCTCACGTATCCGAGCGCGGCGGAGCGTACTGCCGCATACCTGGTGATCATCCGTCCAGGGACGAACCGCGTTATCATACGCAGTTGTTTGAGGCCCACCATTTCCAGGAGTATACGCCTACGGTTCCCGTGGCTGACCTGTCTGTGTCCCCAGGTGCTCAACTGTCTGGCTCCTATGTGCGTGAACATGAGAGTCGAAACCCGTCTGGCATCTGCGGTGCAAGGTGACATGGAATCATGGTCGGACCCCACAGACTTGTGTCACAGAAATATGCTTTTCAATGAGGAGAAACGGTTGGTGGACAAACGGCGAAACGGAGCCCAGCGGTGAACCTGACACTTCCAGGCAGCTGCACAGCTAAAAGGGCAAAAGCTACTTTTCGGGCACGGGCACGGATACGCTCATATCGATGATGATGATGATGATGATGATGATGATGATGATGATGATGATGATGGAGGACATGGATGGACATCTATAGGGGAGGGCCCAAATACCTATATAGCCACGGAGAGCACATGGAGTACACGGTGCCGCACTATTCTCTCCGCATAAGAGCCCTTATTGCGTTGTCATTGTTCTCTCAACTGGTTCGGGTAGAACACGGATCCAAATGGGGCTGCGCCACAAAGCTATCCACGCCATGCTCGCGAATCCTCACCTCGCCCCTTTCGATGTGGTGGACAGACCAAGCCAATGCCAGGACTGGATCCTGGTGGACCATCTCATGGTAATTCACAGAGTCAAGGCATCTGATTATGTCTGTCACGATCCACATGCATCCATCAGGAACATGGCCGCAACACTGGCATCCCGTTACATCTCAGAGAACACAGACTGCCTATGTCTCGTACTCGTCAAGGATGGCGGGGAGGCTCAGAAACCGGCCGTGAGAGAGACGAGACGGGCCCGTGCTGTTGCGCCTCACATACAGTTCTGTAGACGCAACCTGTGCACCATCGAGTACTGGATGATGGTGTTCCTAGCGCATATGGGTATGAAGAACAAGGTGTTCCTAGTGACCGGTGCCAGGGAACAGCAGTCTTTGTCCCAGCTCCCGGACAGAGACGCGACCGAGAACCTACTCTGTCTTCATGAGGAGTACTCGGAGCTAAGGGCCGGTCAGGACGCGAGCGTGTCAGCGGACATCTCCAAAGGTGTCCAGAACTGTCCCGTGCAGGAGCTATTTGCCAAGGCTGCCGGACGCGGTGATGGCCGAAGCATCCAGAGACCTGAGGGAGTTGACGGTGTCTTTGTGGCAACGTGCGCGGACCCGGCAGATACCACTCAAATGGCAACGCTGCGCAACGCGTGTCTTCGGTGCACTAGCACAGAGGCGGACACGCTGCTCGTTGCCTTGGCCAACATCCTACCAGGTAGCGTGACCGTGTGCACGGGTGATTCCGACCTCGTGGCAGTGCTTACCGCTTGCGGTCGCGAAGGCATCGTACTGAGGCTGGACAACAGAAGCTACGGCCGCGGTCGAGACATGCACGCCTCGCCTTTCGGGGAGCTGCTCTTTGCCCGACCCGGGGACCGCCCCGACCGCAAAGCGCAACCGAGGCACGTGAGCTCATCCGAGGCCAGATTCAGGGCGTTGTGCGACATCGTGGCCGGGGAGGACTACCTGACGCGGTGCATTCGCGAACGACACCAGGCCTTCGAGGCTATACTGGACGAGTACGGCAAAGTCAACGTCAAAGAACATGTAGCCAGATACCTGTATCGAGCTGGGATCAGGGGCTCCGTCTACAACACCTTTCTGTCTCGGTTCTTGGAGCACCCCGATGCAAGGTCGAGACTGGACTGGCTCTGGGACGCAGCGAGCCAGGATCGTGTGACCGCTAACACCGTCTTTTACGTCTTCGAGACCCTGTTCCCCGCGCGAGCCGACACCGCACTGTCACCCGGCAGCGAACGAGAGGATGCAAAGAGGAAGAGTTCGTGTCTGGAGGTACGAACGTGGGATGGGGTGGACATAGACGACCTCCCGGAGTGCTGTAGCTCTGACACTGTTAGCGGAGAGCAGGAGCAGAGGCTCATGGACAGGCTCAAACGGTTGAGTAAGTTGTATGCGTCAGGCAGTGTGCCCGAGTACAGCTACGGACGGTTCTTGAGGCTGTCTCAAGCGGGACAACACTTTCACCTGCGTGTGAAACCAGAAGTACTGAGGAGCACAGCCTCGCGAATGGAAAAGCTGGTGTTCATGGCTCTGTGTGGAACAGACTACAATATAGTTCCTCTGGGACTGGGTATCAAGAGACTGATGACCGGAGCGGTGACTGACTGTGAGTCTTTCTCATCCTGGTGTGAGGACCTGCGGCGCTTGCTGTGGGGTGCTGAGAGAGATGCCTCTCCTCGGGCCCATTACAACATGGGTGTGAGACTGGCGGATTTGATGAAGATTCCGGCAAGGACCCGGAATAAGTACTGGACAGAAACGACTTGCTCGCTGTTGGTCAGGACCTTGAAATATGTGTGTGAGCTGTGGACACTAAAGAGACCACGACCTGGACCCGAATACGGGCTTGCCCTACGCGATGGTGTGGTACACTTTGACTGTGGGGAGTCACCACCGTGTTCTTGGGAATAATAGGTCTGACCTGTAATAACATGGCCGGTCATGCTTGTGCTACATCGCAAGGGAGGACAGGCTTCAGGCTGCCGTCGACTTGACGTGGGAATGCATCGATGATTGTTTTTCTCTTTGTCTTCTGTATAGCTTTGTCTCTTTAGACAGGTGGTGTATTTGTCTTTTCATTTGGTTTCAGTGACCCCGTGCAAAGGTATACACAGTGATACTGCCAACACAAAGCGCAATACGGTCAATGTAAGATGTTACATATAAATAAAGAATAATGGTAACATAGCCCATCGCTTTACAAGCGTCTTTCTCTTTGTTTCTCTCTCCTGTCCATTTGTCAAGTGTATTCCCATGCTTGTACACCCATGGGTGAACCCAACACCAAAACACAGAGACAAGTATATGGTCGTAGTTGTAAGTCATCTTTATTTCCACTCATCATTGGTACAAGGAATGCAGGTACACTAGGCGAACACAATAACATCCTCCACACATGCCCAGGGAAGGTCGTACGCCTGCATATTAGATGCAGCCACCACCACAAGAATGAATAACCGTGTGCTGTCCGGAATCGACCCATCCTTACACATGCGCCGGAGTGTTCGCAGCAGATGTTTCTTGCCCCTCTTAGTCTGGTACCGTAATTCTGCCAGTTCCAGTGGAAGCAGTTGACTGTACTGTTGGAGTGTATCCACTGCTTTCCAGATGCGTGTGCAGGTCAGAAGGTTACGATTTAGTACACACAAGTCCGTCAATGTCCAGATCTTGGTGGTGAGCGCTTTGCAGATCACGGTTCTGAACCTCCACTTTGGTGGTGCCGCTCTCACTGTAAATATACACACACACACACACACACACACACACACACACACACACACACACACACACACACACACACGCAGAGCAGATACATGAGACAGTGTCCATATAGATGGAGGCACACAAGCGCATGTACGTATATGGTGACACCCACCCGTCGGTCCTCTAGGTCCATATGTTTCTATGTCCTTGCAGAGGTATGGGTTCGTGTCGCGCACAGCCTCCATGAACCGTTCGCTCCGCTCCTCACTGGTGAGGCAGTGGTCGATCAGAACATACAACATCCCCACTGTGTTGCACATATGGGTATAGGGACCGAATTTAGCCAGGCTGTCTGCGTCTGTCCCCAGGACGGCATTGTGGAAGCTTTGGGTATACGACTGTCGCTCTGCAAAGTCGTGCCTGTACTTGCTCAGCTGCAGGGAGGCCATCATCTCACATAAATGTAGGCCCTATGGAACCCGGAATACGTCTGAACAGGCTGCTGTAAACGCTCACCAGGGGCGGTCAGACACCAACAGCAGGAGGATATGGCTAGGCTCACGGGCGGACGGATACATTTATACATGTCCCATTATTTACACCTATCTATCTGTGTGTGGGGGGCGTTCCGATATAAACAGACCATAACCCCTAGACGTATTCCAGGTATAAAAGAGACTAGTTCACGTACCCCGTTCCCCATCACCTCCCTGGTCTCAGTAGTCATACGTAAGGAATGATGGCATTCCATCTGCTATGCTGGCTTCTGTGTGTTCTCTCTGTTGGTACAGCTATCAGACTTGGACCGGAAAGGTCTAGCTTCTTCATGTACGAGGAGTTGAACATCACGTGCCCTGCGGCCGCGGATAGCGGTGGGGACTGGATGGTAATGCGGAACACCACTCTCGAAACCAACGGTCCTTGCCTTGCCCCGTGGGGGCTCTTGGTGGGCCTAACTTGCACCATCACCGATCTGTACCCCGTGGACAGTGGAACCTATTGGTGCGAGTCTCAGAACGGGGAACGCAGCAACGCGGTCAACATCACAGTGTCAGGTAAAGACAGCAACGGACATTGTTGACTTGTTCATTCATGCATGGTATACCTGTGCAGGCACCCGATTGATGTATGTCCCTTCTCCCTCTTATGTCTTCTTCACATCCTCGTGTGCAACCTTCATCGCCATCAGATCCGCTCAACCGTGTTATAATAACCGGCCCCCCTGTTCCAGTGAAACAAGGCTCTGTTGTGACACTCGACTGTCTCTACAAGGATGACGACGGGGACGGGCCCAGCATAGTCCCCAATGCCACGTTCTACAAAGACGGACAAATCATCTTTACTTCACAGGTCGGACGAATCGTCATGCCAGCAGTCACAAAGGGTGACGAAGGCTTCTACTCGTGTCGACATCCTACATACGGCGTGTCATCGCAGGGTTGGAGAGCGGTGACGGACGTTCGTGGTTACAGCGAGGGGTTTGCGAGAGACGAGGAGGCCCGTCGGTCTGTCACCCAGAGCCCGCCGAACGACTGCTTGGACCAAACCGAGCCGGAATACAGCGTGTTGTATGTTTTTGTGATTCAAGTCGGTACTGTGCTCATATGTGCTTGTGTGGTCTTCTCCATCCTGTGGTGCCATAAGCTACGTCGCACAAGGTCCACCAGGGTCGAGATCCACGGTGATTCCAACCTCGTACCACTTTTGTCTGTATAAGTGGAGGTCCGGATGTCATGCTGTCTCTCGGGTGTACCTGCATTTGTAACATGTACAAGAGGGAATAAACCCATGTAAGAAAAACTGTGTTGCAATGTCTGGCCTGTCTTTATGAACACCACAGCACTCTGAACATGCCAGGGCACCAGGATGGCACTCGATCTACGTGCTGGCTATGAGGCATGGTGTTGTCTTGGTGTATGTGTAAAAAAAAAGGGGGGGGGGAGCGGGGAAGGGGTACAGGAGACCTAGCTTCATCAGAGGTAAAGCCATGATCCACTCTTTTCTGGATGCACGTAGCCATGGGGTTCACAATGTTTGTGTATAGGTAAGCTCCACCAGATGCAATGCAGCGAGCCTCGCCTAACGGATGTATGTGGACATGGGCTCCAAGCACCTTGGTACCAGTAAGCTTCACCACAAGGAAGGCTGCAACCACTGTGTTTCAAATTGATCTGGGTTGGGAAATACAACAACCCATGCCAAGTGTAGGTCGGTTGGTCATATCTACATGTAAGGGAACCTGTATCTGTGGCGTCTGTAAGTACACACATCTCGATGTGTTTATGAGACGTAGGACATATCTGCATGTAACAGGGCAAGTCTGCACCATCCTCTGCTCCTTGCGTGCGCTGTAGTCGCGAAGGTACGAGCCCACAGACATGCCGGCAACACGTACCGCAAGCACCTCTCTGTGCAGACAGAGAGAGCGAGATGGTTCGGCAAAGCTCGGAACATGCAATGACAGGTCTCACATGCGGATGATAG
>JALJCO010006968.1:220000-381261 GCA_023101725.1 Atherinomorus stipes | reverse complement strand
CCCCTACCCCCAAGCATTCTCATAATACAGGGGTCCAAAAAAACTGTGATTTCTAAGCCTTAACGGGCGTTTATTTGGAGGGCGGGAAATGCTAGGATTTGGTTCCCATCGTGATTGTAGGTGAGAGCGGCCCCCTCCTGGGGATACCATTTTGGTGCCTGTTGGGCCTCAGAGAGGGAAGTGGCAGGGGCCCAAAGTTTGGTTTTTGGCATTACTTGGCGATTGTCATGCGTGCAAATTTGCCAAGGGCAGGGTTGTGATCAGGAGGTCAAGTTCTACAAAACTAGGCCCTTAGTGTCCAGTTATCACAAGGTTTTTACTTTCCATATTTGAATTTAAAAAAGTTAGGGCCAAATTGTCCTAACCTTTTTAAATTTGAAGATGGAGGGAAAGATTGGGGAGTTTCCTGCCACATGGAGGGCCCAGGGAGCAGAAAACTCCAATCACAGATTGGATGTACCCAGCACAACCATATATTCAAAGTGCAAGCAGTTGCTCCCTGCATATGGTGCTGAAACAGCCATTGTAAACCAAGATGGGGTGAGGGCTTTAAGCAGGGCACCACTGAGTTAATCTTCACCTTGGCTTCGCGTGTTTTGATTTTGGGGGGTGTATGGATAACTTTTGCAAAAAGTGAAAGCTAGGGTTCTGGCCCAGTTATATTGTGTTTGGGGCTGAGAGACGATCACAACGATGTCTTTGAATTACCTGTGCGACATTTCCACGCCCCCTTATGTGCCCCTCTGTGCGCCAACCCCCAATAAGCTTGGCGGGCTCTAGTGGCCGAACGGAGGATCTCAGAGGGCCTATTCCAACATGTCTGCATTCAGACTGATGAGACCTTTCCAGCGAGACCCCCCACGCACCAGTGCGATATTCAATGAAAAAGTTATCCTCCTCAAACCTCTAAAAACTCATGGTGTATGACTCTATAGAACCTTCCTGCATTTTTTGGTGCAGGCTGGGGTTTGACTTTTATGGAAGGAGCGGGATCAGGGGGCTGCGCTAAGAATATGTTTTAGCAGGATGTGAGCCCTTCCCAATGCCTCTTGCCCCACCCCCTACCCCCAAGCATTCTCATAATACAGGGGTCCAAAAAAACTGTGATTTCTAAGCCTTAACGGGCGTTTATTTGGAGGGCGGGAAATGCTAGGATTTGGTTCCCATCGTGATTGTAGGTGAGAGCGGCCCCCTCCTGGGGATACCATTTTGGTGCCTGTTGGGCCTCAGAGAGGGAAGTGGCAGGGGCCCAAAGTTTGGTTTTTGGCATTACTTGGCGATTGTCATGCGTGCAAATTTGCCAAGGGCAGGGTTGTGATCAGGAGGTCAAGTTCTACAAAACTAGGCCCTTAGTGTCCAGTTATCACAAGGTTTTTACTTTCCATATTTGAATTTAAAAAAGTTAGGGCCAAATTGTCCTAACCTTTTTAAATTTGAAGATGGAGGGAAAGATTGGGGAGTTTCCTGCCACATGGAGGGCCCAGGGAGCAGAAAACTCGAATCACAGATTGGATGTACCCAGCACAACCATATATTCAAAGTGCAAGCAGTTGCTCCCTGCATATGGTGCTGAAACAGCCATTGTAAACCAAGATGGGGTGAGGGCTTTAAGCAGGGCACCACTGAGTTAATCTTCACCTTGGCTTCGCGTGTTTTGATTTTGGGGGGTGTATGGATAACTTTTGCAAAAAGTGAAAGCTAGGGTTCTGGCCCAGTTATATTGTGTTTGGGGCTGAGAGACGATCACAACGATGTCTTTGAATTACCTGTGCGACATTTCCACGCCCCCTTATGTGCCCCTCTGTGCGCCAACCCCCAATAAGCTTGGCGGGCTCTAGTGGCCGAACGGAGGATCTCAGAGGGCCTATTCCAACATGTCTGCATTCAGACTGATGAGACCTTTCCAGCGAGACCCCCCACGCACCAGTGCGATATTCAATGAAAAAGTTATCCTCCTCAAACCTCTAAAAACTCATGGTGTATGACTCTATAGAACCTTCCTGCATTTTTTGGTGCAGGCTGGGGTTTGACTTTTATGGAAGGAGCGGGATCAGGGGGCTGCGCTAAGAATATGTTTTAGCAGGATGTGAGCCCTTCCCAATGCCTCTTGCCCCACCCCCCTACCCCCAAGCATTCTCATAATACAGGGGTCCAAAAAAACTGTGATTTCTAAGCCTTAACGGGCGTTTATTTGGAGGGCGGGAAATGCTAGGATTTGGTTCCCATCGTGATTGTAGGTGAGAGCGGCCCCCTCCTGGGGATACCATTTTGGTGCCTGTTGGGCCTCAGAGAGGGAAGTGGCAGGGGCCCAAAGTTTGGTTTTTGGCATTACTTGGCGATTGTCATGCGTGCAAATTTGCCAAGGGCAGGGTTGTGATCAGGAGGTCAAGTTCTACAAAACTAGGCCCTTAGTGTCCAGTTATCACAAGGTTTTTACTTTCCATATTTGAATTTAAAAAAGTTAGGGCCAAATTGTCCTAACCTTTTTAAATTTGAAGATGGAGGGAAAGATTGGGGAGTTTCCTGCCACATGGAGGGCCCAGGGAGCAGAAAACTCGAATCACAGATTGGATGTACCCAGCACAACCATATATTCAAAGTGCAAGCAGTTGCTCCCTGCATATGGTGCTGAAACAGCCATTGTAAACCAAGATGGGGTGAGGGCTTTAAGCAGGGCACCACTGAGTTAATCTTCACCTTGGCTTCGCGTGTTTTGATTTTGGGGGGTGTATGGATAACTTTTGCAAAAAGTGAAAGCTAGGGTTCTGGCCCAGTTATATTGTGTTTGGGGCTGAGAGACGATCCCAACGATGTCTTTGAATTACCTGTGCGACATTTCCACGCCCCCTTATGTGCCCCTCTGTGCGCCAACCCCCAATAAGCTTGGCGGGCTCTAGTGGCCGAACGGAGGATCTCAGAGGGCCTATTCCAACATGTCTGCATTCAGACTGATGAGACCTTTCCAGCGAGACCCCCCACGCACCAGTGCGATATTCAATGAAAAAGTTATCCTCCTCAAACCTCTAAAAACTCATGGTGTATGACTCTATAGAACCTTCCTGCATTTTTTGGTGCAGGCTGGGGTTTGACTTTTATGGAAGGAGCGGGATCAGGGGGCTGCGCTAAGAATATGTTTTAGCAGGATGTGAGCCCTTCCCAATGCCTCTTGCCCCACCCCCATCCCCCCAAGCAATCTCATAATATGGAGGTCCAAAAAAACTGTGATTTCTAAGCCTTTACAAGCATTTATTTGGAAGGCGGGAAATGCTAGGATGTAGTTCACCTCCTGATTGCAGATAAGTGCGGCCCCCTCCTGGGCATACCATTTCAGTGCCTTTCGGGCCTCAGATAGGGAAGTGGCAGGAGCCCAAAGTTTTGTTTTGGACATTATTTAACAACTGTTGTGCGTGAATATTTGTCAAGGGCAGGGTTTTGATTGGGGGGTCAAGTTCTACAAAAGCAGGCCCTAAGTGTCCTGCTATCACAAGGTTTTCACCTTCCATTTTTTCATTTAAAAAGGTAAGGGACAAAGTGTCCTAACCTTTTTAAATTTTAATATGGAGGTATCAAAGTGCAAGCCATTGATAATCACAATAGTGTCCTTGAATTGCCCGTGTGACATTTAGGAGCCTCCCTGCGTTCCAGCCCGTGCTCCACCCCCCAAGGGTGGAAGACTCTACTGGCTAAACCAAATTTCTTAGATGGACCATCTAACATTTCTGTATTCAGAGTGATTGTTTGGTAGTACAGCTGAAGCTGGTCATTATGATACTTCTATGGCACTGATGCGACATTCCTAGGCAAAGATATGACCGTCAAAGTGTGGTTGACATTCAAGGTTCAGCTCCCCCTGGGGGCTGGACTGAGCCCAGCAGGGGGATAGTTTCAACATTTTTGCGACCGGGACACCCAGACCTTTCCATAGACACCACCCACGAGTCTCTACAACCTTCCATTCAAATTTTCCAAATCTGCCCCTCCCCCGCTCCATTGTCAGACCTGACCAGGCAGCTGAACAGAGCTTTTCTCTGTGTTGGAACCAAAATGAATGGAAATTTTCACATTGAGATACATACATGCCCACTTGAGGGGGTGTAGGGGGTCGTCATGGGTTCCCTTTCTCACATCCTAGGATGTCCTAACTCTAACCCAACCCTGGCTGTGGCGGCCATTTTGTGATTCCAATACGCCACTATCATATCTATTCCATTCTGTTTTTTCCCATTTTGTGGGCTAGATTTTTCTCAGACCCTGGGGTGTAGAGGGGCCATTCCAACAGAACCTGTTTCCCAGAGGCTGCACCTTTAACAGTACAATAAGCTTTTCAGGATGAGTCTAGCTTTGGTCCAAAAAGTGCCTGCATGCTTCCCATCTTTGGATATGCTTTACTCCAGGCTGTTCTGGTTGCAGAAAAGCTTGTTGTGTGCTCCTGGGCCCTCCAGGCACACAACTACACTATTCCAAATATAGCATTTTTTTCAACTTTGAGCACTTACCTCGGGGTTGTTCTTGCACTCACACCAACCATGGTACACATGAGTACTCATACTGAGTTGTTTGTTAAGGATGTGTGTGTGGTGGAAAGCAGGGGGCTTTCCTGAAATTGGAATCTCTCTGATCTTCATAAAGTCTGTTTTTTTGGTAGTACAGCTTAAGCTGGTCATTATGATACCTCTATGGCATTGATGCGACATTCGTAGGCAAAGATATGACCGTCAAAGTTTGGTTGACATTCAAGGTTCAGCTCCCCCTGGGGACTGGACTGAGCCCAGCAGGGGGGTAGTCTCAACATTTTTGCGACCGGGACACCCAGACCTTTCCGTAGACACCACCCACGAGTCTCTACAACCTTCCGTTCAAATTTTCCAAATCTGCCCCTCCCCCGCTCCATTGTCAGACCTGACCAGGCAGCTGAACAGAGCTTTTCTCTGTGTTGGAACCAAAATGAATGGAAATTTTCACATTGAGATACATACATGCCCACTTGAGGGGGTGTAGGGGGTCGTCATGGGTTCCCTTTCTCACATTCTAGGATGTCCTAACTCTAACCCAACCCTGGCTGTGGCGGCCATTTTGTGATTCCAATACGCCACTATCATATCTATTCCATTCTGTTTTTCCCATTTTGTGGGCTTGATTTTTCTCAGACCCTGGGGTGTAGAGGGGCCATTCCAACAGAACCTGTTTCCCATGGGCTGCCCCTTTAACAGTACAATCGGCATTTCAGGATGAGTTTAGCTTTGGTCCAAAAAGTTCCCGCATGCTTCCCATCTTTGGATGTGTTGTAGCCCAGGCCGGGCCGATTGCAGAAATGTTTGTTGTGTGCTCCTGGGCCCTCCAGGCAGTCCGCTACACTAGGCTAAAAATTGTATTTTTTTCAACTTTGAGCACATACTTCGGGTTTGTCCTAGCTTGCACAGCACTCATAGTACACGTGAGCACTCATACTGAGGGGTTCTTTAAGGAAGTGTGTTTGGTGGAAGGCTGGGGGGCTTTCCTGAAATTGGAATTTCTCTGATCTTCTTCAAAACAGGCCAATTTGGTAGCCATTGGGATGATCTATTTAGAAAATTATACCAACCTTGCTTTCTGGGGCTTTTCAGAACTAAAAAAGTGAAGATTGCTCCTTAAGGCCAAACTAAGATTGGAACACAATCAGCTCTGGCATCCTCTGATGTTTCCCTGGTGCAGCAGTGTTTACTATGCACTTATTTCACTGACCTACAAGGTGTGAATTTGCCATTTGGGGGTCCAAGGGCAAAGCTTGGGGACTTTCTTGGATTTTCTGCCCCTGTGTTTGAGTTTTATAGCAGAAGGGATAACATGTGGCCTTTCCTTTTTTTTTATAATAGTAAGATCCCCGAGGGGAAATTAGGGCTCTGCATTTCACCATCTCTGTACTGGAAGTATCAGAGAGCAGTGGGCTGCTACTTAAAGCGCCCAGGGAGCAGTTTGGGGGGTTGAGGACTTTGCTCAGGAGTCACCTACTGGTCGCCTCAGGGACTCGAACCTGGGTCCTCCAGACTAAAGCCCACGACGCTACCACTAGGCCAGCCACTCCCCGAAGGCCAGCCACTCCCCTAATTTTAGTGTAATTGCCGGACAATACCTTTCATAAAGGGTCATTAAAAGGCAATCTTTGACAAAAATGGTCAAAAACAATTAAGACTTGTGTTTTCCCACCATTGCCTGACATCACGTGTCATATTTGGTCATTAGAGGTGATCACGGGCCATCACAGGTCGGAATGTGGCTTTATTAGCAATAACTAGTTGAAAACAACGAAGACCAGTGTTTTCCTAACATTGCCTGACATCACGTGTGATATTTGGTCATTAGAGGTGATCATGGGTCAACACGTGGCTTTACTTGCAATAACTGGTCAAAAACCAGTAATACTAGTGTTTTCTGATTAAGTTACATATAGAACAGGAATAAACTAAATCGGATCTTATTTCCGAAAAAAAATTCCATTTTGGTCATTTTTAACACAAGAGCACCATCTACTGGTTCCAGATTAAGGCTTCCACATTTATCAAATCTGGAATCTGAATTTGGAATTTGGAACTTCCTTCCGGAATTTAATTCCGGAAGGGTGTTTAATAAATAGGAATTTTCCTGGAATTTTCAAACTCTTCCAGATTCCTATTGAAAATGAATGGACTCCCCCTGACCCTAACCCTAACCCTAACCCTAACCCCTAACCCTAACCCTAACCCTAACCCCTAACCTCCCGCAGACGCTTCATCAGAATTGGCTACCCTCCCGCAGACGCTTTGTCAGAATTGGCTACCCTCCCGCAGACATTTCATCAGAATTGGCTACCCTCCCGCAGACATTTCATCAGAATTGGCTACCCTCCCGCAGACGCTTTGTCAGAATTGGCTACCCTCCCGCAGACATTTCATCAGAATTGGCTACCCTCCCGCAGACACTTTCATCAGAATTGGCTACCCTCCCGCAGACATTTCATCAGAATTGGCTACCCTCCCGCAGACGCTTTGTCAGAATTGGCTACCCTCCCGCAGACATTTCATCAGAATTGGCTACCCTCCCGCAGATGCTTTGTCAGATTTGGCTACCCTCCCGCAGACGCTTTGTCAGAATTGGCTACCCTCCCGCAGATGCTTTGTCAGATTTGGCTACCCTCCCGCAGACGCTTTGTCAGAATTGGCTACCCTCCCGCAGATGCTTTGTCAGATTTGGCTACCCTCCCGCAGACGCTTTGTCAGAATTGGCTACCCTCCCGCAGACATTTCATCAGAATTGGCTACCCTCCCGCAGACATTTCATCAGAATTGGCTACCCTCCCGCAGACGCTTTGTCAGAATTGGCTACCCGCCCGCAGACGCTTTGTCAGATTTGGCTACCCGCCCGCAGACGCTTTGTCAGAATTGGCTACCCTCCCGCAGACGCTTTGTCAGAATTGGCTACCCTCCCGCAGACATTTCATCAGAATTGGCTACCCTCCCGCAGACGCTTTGTCAGATTTGGCTACCCTCCCGCAGACATTTCATCAGAATTGGCTACCCTCCCGCAGACATTTCATCAGAATTGGCTACCCTCCCGCAGACGCTTTGTCAGAATTGGCTACCCTCCCGCAGACATTTCATCAGAATTGGCTACCTTCCCGCAGACATTTCATCAGAATTGGCTACCCTCCCGCAGACGCTTTGTCAGAATTGGCTACCCTCCCGCAGACGCTTTGTCAGAATTGGCTACCCTCCCGCAGACGCTTTGTCAGAATTGGCTACCCTCCCGCAGACATTTCATCAGAATTGGCTACCCTCCCGCAGACATTTCATCAGAATTGGCTACCCTCCCGCAGACATTTCATCAGAATTGGCTACCCTCCCGCAGACGCTTTGTCAGAATTGGCTACCCTCCCGCAGACGCTTTGTCAGAATTGGCTACCCTCCCGCAGACATTTCATCAGAATTGGCTACCCTCCCGCAGACATTTCATCAGAATTGGCTACCCTCCCGCAGATGCTTTGTCAGATTTGGCTACCCTCTCGCAGACGCTTTGTCAGAATTGGCTACCCTCCCGCAGACATTTCATCAGAATTGGCTACCCTCCCGCAGACGCTTTGTCAGAATTGGCTACCCTCCCGCAGACATTTCATCAGAATTGGCTACCCTCCCGCAGACGCTTTGTCATAATTGGCTACCCTCCCGCAGACATTTCATCAGAATTGGCTACCCTCCCGCAGACGCTTTGTCAGAATTGGCTACCCTCCCGCAGATGCTTTGTCAGATTTGGCTACCCTCCCGCAGACGCTTTGTCAGAATTGGCTACCCTCCCGCAGACATTTCATCAGAATTGGCTACCCTCCCGCAGACGCTTTGTCAGAATTGGCTACCCTCCCGCAGACATTTTACCAGAATTGGCTACCCTCCCGCAGACATTTCATCAGAATTGGCTACCCTCCCGCAGACATTTCATCAGAATTTGCTACCCTCCCGCAGATGCTTTGTCAGAATTGGCTACCCTCCCGCAGATGCTTTGTCAGATTTGGCTACCCGCCCGCAGACGCTTTGTCAGATTTGGCTACCCGCCCGCAGACGCTTTGTCAGAATTGGCTACCCTCCCGCAGACGCTTTGTCAGAATTGGCTACCCTCCCGCAGACGCTGTCAGAATTGGCTACCCTCCCGCAGATGCTTTGTCAGAATTGGCTACCCTCCCGCAGATGCTTTGTCAGATTTGGCTACCCGCCCGCAGACGCTTTGTCAGATTTGGCTACCCGCCCGCAGACGCTTTGTCAGAATTGGCTACCCTCCCGCAGACGCTTTGTCAGAATTGGCTACCCTCCCGCAGACATTTCATCAGAATTGGCTACCCTCCCGCAGACGCTTTGTCAGAATTGGCTACCCTCCCGCAGACGCTTTGTCAGATTTGGCTACCCGCCCGCAGACGCTTTGTCAGAATTGGCTACCCTCCCGCAGACATTTCATTAGAATTGGCTACCCTCCCGCAGACATTTCATCAGAATTGGCTACCCTCCCGCAGACGCTTTGTCAGAATTGGCTACCCTCCCGCAGACGTTTTGTCAGAATTGGCTACCCTCCCGCAGACGCTTTGTCAGATTTGGCTACCGTCCCGCAGACGCTTTGTCAGAATTGGCTACCCTCCCGCAGACGCTTTGTTAGAATTGGCTACCCTCCCGCAGACGCTTTGTCAGAATTGGCTACCCTCCCGCAGACGCTTTGTCAGAATTGGCTACCCTCCCGCAGATGCTTTGTCAGATTTGGCTACCCTCCCGCAGAATCTTTGTCAGAATTGGCTACCCTCCCGCAGACGCTTTGTCAGAATTGGCTACCCTCCCGCAGACGCTTTGTCAGAATTGGCTACCCTCCCGCAGACATTTCATCAGAATTGGCTACCTTCCCGCAGACATTTCATCAGAATTGGCTACCCTCCCGCAGACGCTTTGTCAGATTTGGCTACCCTCCCGCAGACATTTCATCAGAATTGGCTACCCTCCCGCAGACATTTCATCAGAATTGGCTACCCTCCCGCAGACGCTTTGTCAGAATTGGCTACCCTCCCGCAGACATTTCACCAGAATTGGCTACCCTCCCGCAGACATTTCATCAGAATTGGCTACCCTCCCGCAGACATTTCATCAGAATTGGCTACCCTCCCGCAGACGCTTTGTCAGAATTGGCTACCCTCCCGCAGACATTTCATCAGAATTGGCTACCCTCCCGCAGATGCTTTGTCAGATTTGGCTACCCTCCCGCAGACGCTTTGTCAGAATTGGCTACCCTCCCGCAGATGCTTTGTCAGATTTGGCTACCCTCCCGCAGACGCTTTGTCAGAATTGGCTACCCTCCCGCCAGATGCTTTGTCAGATTTGGCTACCCTCCCGCAGACGCTTTGTCAGAATTGGCTACACTCCCGCAGACATTTCATCAGAATTGGCTACCCTCCCGCAGACGCTTTGTCAGAATTGGCTACCCTCCCGCAGACATTTCATCAGAATTGGCTACCCTCCCGCAGACGCTTTCTCAGAATTGGCTACCCTCCCGCAGATGCTTTGTCAGATTTGGCTACCCTCCCGCAGACGCTTTGTCAGAATTGGCTACCCTCCCGCAGACATTTCATTAGAATTGGCTACCCTCCCGCAGACGCTTTGTCAGAATTGGCTACCCTCCCGCAGACATTTCACCAGAATTGGCTACCCTCCCGCAGACATTTCATCAGAATTGGCTACCCTCCCGCAGACATTTCATCAGAATTGGCTACCCTCCCGCAGACGCTTTGTCAGAATTGGCTACCCTCCCGCAGACATTTCATCAGAATTTGCTACCCTCCCGTAGACGCTTTGTCAGAATTGGCTACCCTCCCACAGACATTTCATCAGAATTGGCTACCCTCCCGCAGACATTTCATCAGAATTGGCTACCCTCCCGCAGACGCTTTGTCAGATTTGGCTACCCTCCCGCAGACATTTCATCAGAATTGGCTACCCTCCCGCAGACATTTCATCAGAATTGGCTACCCTCCCGCAGACGCTTTGTCAGAATTGGCTACCCTCCCGCAGACATTTCATCAGAATTGGCTACCTTCCCGCAGACATTTCATCAGAATTGGCTACCCTCCCGCAGACGCTTTGTCAGAATTGGCTACCCTCCCGCAGACGCTTTGTCAGAATTGGCTACCCTCCCGCAGACGCTTTGTCAGAATTGGCTACCCTCCCGCAGACATTTCATCAGAATTGGCTACCCTCCCGCAGACATTTCATCAGAATTGGCTACCCTCCCGCAGACATTTCATCAGAATTGGCTACCCTCCCGCAGACGCTTTGTCAGAATTGGCTACCCTCCCGCAGACGCTTTGTCAGAATTGGCTACCCTCCCGCAGACGCTTTGTCAGAATTGGCTACCCTCCCGCAGACATTTCATCAGAATTGGCTACCCTCCCGCAGACATTTCATCAGAATTGGCTACCCTCCCGCAGAAGCTTTGTCAGAATTGGCTACCCTCCCGCAGACGCTTTGTCAGAATTGGCTACCCTCCCGCAGACGCTTTGTCAGATTTGGCTACCCGCCCGCAGACGCTTTGTCAGAATTGGCTACCCTCCCGCAGACCCTTTGTCAGATTTGGCTACCCGCCCGCAGACGCTTTGTCAGAATTGGCTACCCTCCCGCAGACGCTTTGTCAGAATTGGCTACCCTCCTGCAGACGCTTTGTCAGATTTGGCTACCCTCCCGCAGACATTTCATCAGAATTGGCTACCCTCCCGCAGACATTTCATCAGAATTGGCTACCCTCCCGCAGACGCTTTGTCAGAATTGGCTACCCTCCCGCAGACGCTGTCAGAATTGGCTACCCTCCCGCAGATGCTTTGTCAGAATTGGCTACCCTCCCGCAGATGCTTTGTCAGATTTGGCTACCCGCCCGCAGACGCTTTGTCAGATTTGGCTACCCGCCCGCAGACGCTTTGTCAGAATTGGCTACCCTCCCGCAGACGCTTTGTCAGAATTGGCTACCCTCCCGCAGACGCTTTGTCAGAATTGGCTACCCTCCCGCAGACATTTCATCAGAATTGGCTACCCTCCCGCAGACATTTCATCAGAATTGGCTACCCTCCCGCAGACGCTTTGTTAGAATTGGCTACCCTCCCGCAGACATTTCATCAGAATTGGCTACCCTCCCGCAGACGCTTTGTCAGAATTGGCTACCCTCCCGCAGACGCTTTGTCAGAATTGGCTACCCTCCTGCAGACATTTCATCAGAATTGGCTACCCTCCCGCAGACGCTTTGTCAGAATTGGCTACCGTCCCGCAGACACTTTGTCAGAATTGGCTACCCTCCCGCAGACGCTTTGTTAGAATTGGCTACCCTCCCGCAGACGCTTTGTCAGAATTGGCTACCCTCCCGCAGATGCTTTGTCAGATTTGGCTACCCTCCCGCAGAAGCTTTGTCAGAATTGGCTACCCTCCCGCAGACGCTTTGTCAGAATTGGCTACCCTCCCGCAGATGCTTTGTCAGATTTGGCTACCCTCCCGCAGAAGCTTTGTCAGAATTGGCTACCCTCCCGCAGACGCTTTGTCAGAATTGGCTACCCTCCCGCAGCCGCTTTGTCAGAATATGCTACTCTCCCGCAGACATTTCATCAGAATTGGCTACCTTCCCGCAGACATTTCATCAGAATTGGCTACCCTCCCGCAGACGCTTTGTCAGAATTGGCTACCCTAACGCAGACGCTTTGTCAGAATTGGCTACCCTCCCGCAGACGCTTTGTCAGAAATGGCTACCCTCCCGCAGACATTTCATCAGAATTGGCTACCCTCCCGCAGACATTTCATCAGAATTGGCTACCCTCCCGCAGACATTTCATCAGAATTCGCTACCCTCCCGCAGACATTTCATCAGAATTGGCTACCCTCCCGCAGACGCTTTGTCAGAATTGGCTACCCTCCCGCAGATGCTTTGTCAGATTTGGCTACCCGCCCGCAGACGCTTTGTCAGAATTGGCTACCCTCCCGCAGACATTTCATCAGAATTGGCTACCCTCCCGCAGACGCTTTGTCAGAATTGGCAACCCTCCCGCAGACATTTCATCAGAATTGGCTACCCTCCCGCAGACGCTTTGTCAGAATTGGCTACCCTCCCGCAGATGCTTTGTCAGATTTGGCTACCCGCCCGCAGACGCTTTGTCAGAATTGGCTACCCTCCCGCAGACGCTGTCAGAATTGGCTACCCTCCCGCAGATGCTTTGTCAGAATTGGCTACCCTCCCGCAGATGCTTTGTCAGATTTGGCTACCCGCCCGCAGACGCTTTGTCAGATTTGGCTACCCGCCCGCAGACGCTTTGTCAGAATTGGCTACCCTCCCGCAGACGCTTTGTCAGAATTGGCTACCCTCCCGCAGACATTTCATCAGAATTGGCTACCCTCCCGCAGACGCTTTGTCAGATTTGGCTACCCTCCCGCAGACATTTTCATCAGAATTGGCTACCCTCCCGCAGACATTTCATCAGAATTGGCTACCCTCCCGCAGACGCTTTGTCAGAATTGGCTACCCTCCCGCAGACGCTTTGTCAGAATTGGCTACCCTCCCGCAGATGCTTTGTCAGAATTGGCTACCCTCCCGCAGATGCTTTGTCAGAATTGGCTACCCTCCCGCGGACGCTTCGTCAGATTTGGCTACCCGCCCGCAGACGCTTCGTCAGATTTGGCTACCCTCCCGCAGATGCTTCGTCAGAATTGGCTGCCCTCCCGCAGATGCTTTGTCAGATTTGGCTACCCGCCCGCAGACGCTTTGTCAGAATTGGCTACCCTCCCGCAGACGCTTTGTCAGAATTGGCTACCCTCCCGCAGACATTTCATCAGAATTGGCTACCCTCCCGCAGACGCTTTGTCAGAATTGGCTACCCTCCCGCAGACATTTCATCAGAATTGGCTACCCTCCCGCAGACGCTTTGTCAGAATTGGCTACCCGCCCGCAGACGCTTTGTCAGAATTGGCTACCCTCCCGCAGACGCTTTGTCAGAATTGGCTACCCTCCCGCAGACATTTCATCAGAATTGGCTACCCTCCCGCAGACATTTCATCAGAATTGGCTACCCTCCCGGAGAGGCTTTGTCAGAATTGGCTACCCTCCCGCAGACGCTTTGTCAGAATTGGCTACCCTCCCGCAGACGCTTTGTCAGAATTGGCTACCCTCCCGCAGACGCTTTGTCAGAATTGGCTACCCTCCCGCAGATGCTTTGTCAGAATTGGCTACCCTCCCGCAGACGCTTTGTCAGAATTGGCTACCCTCCCGCAGACATTTCATCAGAATTGGCTACCCTCCCGCAGACATTTCATCAGAATTGGCTACCCTCCCGCAGACATTTCATCAGAATTGGCTACCCTCCCGCAGACGCTTTGTCAGAATTGGCTACCCTCCCGCAGATGCTTTGTCAGATTTGGCTACCCGCCCGCAGACGCTTTGTCAGAATTGGCTACCCTCCCGCAGACATTTCATCAGAATTGGCTACCCTCCCGCAGACGCTTTGTCAGAATTGGCTACCCTCCCGCAGACATTTCATCAGAATTGGCTACCCTCCCGCAGACGCTTTGTCAGAATTGGCTACCCTCCCGCAGATGCTTTGTCAGAATTGGCTACCCTCCCGCAGATGCTTTGTCAGATTTGGCTACCCGCCCCGCAGACGCTTTTTTTTTTTTTTCAGATTTGGCTACCCGCCCGCAGACGCTTTGTCAGAATTGGCTACCCTCCCGCAGACGCTTTGTCAGAATTGGCTACCCTCCCGCAGACATTTCATCAGAATTGGCTACCCTCCCGCAGACGCTTTGTCAGATTTGGCTACCCTCCCGCAGACATTTCATCAGAATTGGCTACCCTCCCGCAGACATTTCATCAGAATTGGCTACCCTCCCGCAGACGCTTTGTCAGAATTGGCTACCCTCCCGCAGACGCTTTGTCAGAATTGGCTACCCTCCCGCAGACATTTCATCAGAATTGGCTACCCTCCCGCAGACGCTTTGTTAGAATTGGCTACCCTCCCGCAGACATTTCATCAGAATTGGCTACCCTCCCGCAGACGCTTTGTCAGAATTGGCTACCCTCCCGCAGATGCTTTGTCAGATTTGGCTACCCTCCCGCAGACGCTTTGTCAGAATTGGCTACCCTCCCGCAGACATTTCATCAGAATTGGCTACCCTCCCGCAGACGCTTTGTCAGAATTGGCTACCCTCCCGCAGACATTTCACAGAATTGGCTACCCTCCCGCAGACATTTCATCAGAATTGGCTACCCCTCCCGCAGACACTTCATCAGAATTGGCTACCCTCCCGCAGACGCTTTGTCAGAATTGGCTACCCTCCCGCAGACATTTCATCAGAATTGGCTACCCTCCCGCAGATGCTTTGTCAGATTTGGCTACCCTCCCGCAGACGCTTTGTCAGAATTGGCTACCCTCCCGCAGATGCTTTGTCAGAATTGGCTACCCTCCCGCAGACGCTTTGTCAGAATTGGCTACCCTCCCGCAGACGCTTTGTCAGATTTGGCTACCCTCCCGCAGACGCTTTGTCAGAATTGGCTACCCTCCCGCAGACATTTCATCAGAATTGGCTACCCTCCCGCAGACGCTTTGTCAGAATTGGCTACCCTCCCGCAGACATTTCATAAGAATTGGCTACCCTCCCGCAGACGCTTTGTCAGAATTGGCTACCCTCCCGCAGATGCTTTGTCAGATTTGGCTACCCTCCCGCAGACGCTTTGTCAGAATTGGCTACCCTCCCGCAGACATTTCATCAGAATTGGCTACCCTCCCGCAGACGCTTTGTCAGAATTGGCTACCCTCCCGCAGACATTTCTCCAGAATTGGCTACCCTCCCGCAGACATTTCATCAGAATTGGCTACCCTCCCGCAGACATTTCATCAGAATTGGCTACCCTCCCGCAGACGCTTTGTCAGAATTGGCTACCCTCCCGCAGACATTTCATCAGAATTGGCTACCCTCCCGCAGACGCTTTGTCAGAATTGGCTACCCTCCCGCAGACATTTCATCAGAATTGGCTACCCTCCCGCAGACATTTCATCAGAATTGGCTACCCTCCCGCAGACATTTCATCAGAATTGGCTACCCTCCCGCAGACGCTTTGTCAGAATTGGCTACCCTCCCGCAGATGCTTTGTCAGATTTGGCTACCCTCCCGCAGACGCTTTGTCAGAATTGGCTACCCTCCCGCAGACATTTCATCAGAATTGGCTACCCTCCCGCAGACATTTCATCAGAATTGGCTACCCTCCCGCAGACATTTCATCAGAATTGGCTACCCTCCCGCAGACGCTTTGTCAGAATTGGCTACCCTCCCGCAGACATTTCATCAGAATTGGCTACCCTCCCGCAGACGCTTTGTCAGAATTGGCTACCCTCCCGCAGACGCTTTGTCAGAATTGGCTACCCTCCCGCAGACATTTCATCAGAATTGGCTACCCTCCCGCAGACATTTCATCAGAATTGGCTACCCTCCCGCAGACGCTTTGTCAGAATTGGCTACCCTCCCGCAGACGCTTTGTCAGAATTGGCTACCCTCCCGCAGACATTTCATCAGAATTGGCTACCCTCCCGCAGACATTTCATCAGAATTGGCTACCCTCCCGCAGACATTTCATCAGAATTGGCTACCCTCCCGCAGACGCTTTGTCAGAATTGGCTACCCTCCCGCAGACGCTTTGTCAGAATTGGCTACCCTCCCGCAGACGCTTTGTCAGAATTGGCTACCCTCCCGCAGACATTTCATCAGAATTGGCTACCCTCCCGCAGACGCTTTGTCAGAATTGGCTACCCTCCCGCAGACATTTCATCAGAATTGGCTACCCTCCCGCAGACATTTCATCAGAATTGGCTACCCTCCCGCAGACACTTTGATCAGAATTGGCTACCCTCCCGCAGACGCTTTGTCAGAATTGGCTACCCTCCCGCAGACATTTCATCAGAATTGGCTACCCTCCCGCAGACGCTTTGTCAGAATTGGCTACCCTCCCGCAGACACTTTATCAGAATTGGCTACCCTCCCGCAGACATTTCATCAGAATTGGCTACCCTCCCGCAGACATTTCATCAGAATTGGCTACCCTCCCGCAGACGCTTTGTCAGAATTGGCTACCCTCCCGCAGACGCTTTGTCAGATTTGGCTACCCTCCCGCAGACGCTTTGTCAGAATTGGCTACCCTCCCGCAGACATTTCACCAGAATTGGCTACCCTCCCGCAGACATTTCCATCAGAATTGGCTACCCTCCCGCAGACATTTCATCAGAATTGGCTACCCTCCCGCAGACGCTTTGTCAGAATTGGCTACCCTCCCGCAGACATTTCATCAGAATTGGCTACCCTCCCGCAGACGCTTTGTCAGAATTGGCTACCCTCCCGCAGACATTTTATCAGAATTGGCTACCCTCCCGCAGACATTTCATCAGAATTGGCTACCCTCCCGCAGACATTTCATCAGAATTGGCTACCCTCCCGCAGACGCTTTGTCAGAATTGGCTACCCTCCCGCAGACGCTTTGTCAGAATTGGCTACCCTCCCGCAGACATTTCATCAGAATTGGCTACCCTCCCGCAGACATTTCATCAGAATTGGCTACCCTCCCGCAGACATTTCATCAGAATTGGCTACCCTCCCGCAGACGCTTTGTCAGAATTGGCTACCCTCCCGCAGATGCTTTGTCAGATTTGGCTACCCGCCCGCAGACGCTTTGTCAGAATTGCCTACCCTCCCGCAGACATTTCATCAGAATTGGCTACCCTCCCGCAGACGCTTTGTCAGAATTGGCAACCCTCCCGCAGACATTTCATCAGAATTGGCTACCCTCCCGCAGACGCTTTGTCAGAATTGGCTACCCTCCCGCAGATGCTTTGTCAGATTTGGCTACCCGCCCGCAGATGCTTTGTCAGAATTGGCTACCCTCCCGCAGACGCTTCGTCAGAATTGGCTACCCTCCCGCAGATGCTTTGTCAGAATTGGCTACCCTCCCGCAGATGCTTTGTCAGATTTGGCTACCCGCCCGCAGACGCTTTGTCAGATTTGGCTACCCGCCCGCAGACGCTTTGTCAGAATTGGCTACCTTCCCGCAGACGCTTTGTCAGAATTGGCTACCCTCCCGCAGACATTTCATCAGAATTGGCTACCCTCCCGCAGACGCTTTGTCAGATTTGGCTACCCTCCCGCAGACATTTCATCAGAATTGGCTACCCTCCCGCAGACATTTCATCAGAATTGGCTACCCTCCCGCAGACGCTTTGTCAGAATTGGCTACCCTCCCGCAGACGCTGTCAGAATTGGCTACCCTCCCGCAGATGCTTTGTCAGATTTGGCTACCCTCCCGCAGATGCTTTGTCAGAATTGGCTACCCTCCCGCAGACGCTTTGTCAGATTTGGCTACCCGCCCGCAGACGCTTTGTCAGATTTGGCTACCCGCCCGCAGACGCTTTGTCAGAATTGGCTACCCTCCCGCAAACGCTTTGTCAGAATTGGCTACCCTCCCGCAGACGCTGTCAGAATTGGCTACCCTCCCGCAGATGCTTTGTCAGAATTGGCTACCCTCCCGCGGATGCTTTGTCAGATTTGGCTACCCGCCCGCAGACGCTTTGTCAGATTTGGCTACCCGCCCGCAGACGCTTTGTCAGAATTGGCTACCCTCCCGCAGACGCTTTGTCAGAATTGGCTACCCTCCCGCAGACGCTTTGTCAGAATTGGCTACCCTCCCGCAGACATTTCATCAGAATTGGCTACCCTCCCGCAGACGCTTTGTCAGAATTGGCTACCCTCCCGCAGACGTTTTGTCAGAATTGGCTACCCTCCCCCCGCAGATGCTTTGTCAGACTTGGCTACCCTCCCGCAGAAGCTTTGTCAGAATTGGCTACCCTCCCGCAAACCTGCCACCCCCCCCCCCCTCAGAAGAATCCCCCACCCCCCCCCCCACACTTCATCAGAATTGGCTACCTTCCCGCAGACACCCAACACCTAGGGGTCCGGACGGACCACAGACCCAAGAACCGCACCCCGTTCCCAACTCCCTCTCTCTCTTTTACTATTATTCTTTTCATACTCCCTAACTTAATCCCCTATTATCTCCTCCTATAAAAACCATCATCCCTCTTGGGAGACCTTCCCTTCCTTAGAACTCCCCCTCTGAATAATATATACTCACCCCCCACCGGCACCCCTCACCTCCCCCTCTACGTAAAAAAGTCACATTACGACAGGCGACATTACTGACTATAACAGATCTTATCTTTAAATCTATAGCCTTGTACTGTTAAGGCCCTTTCAGATAGAACGCGGCAAGCGCAGGAGGACAGCGGCAAACCCATTCATTGTGTATGTGGTAACGCCACGGCAGCGCGTTTCGCCATGCCGCTGAGCTCCGCGGCGCGCAAGATGGGCGCATGCCGCCGCGGTGGCGCTGACGCCGCTGCGCTCGAATTGAACATTTTTCAATTCAGGCGCCACAAGTTCTGCCTTGTTATCAGGATCAGGTGGACCCCCACCCTTTTATCTGCTGCTGATCTTCTCCTTCTCAGGAGAAAAGCTCTTGAGAGGTACATCTCTCACAACGAAGCGTGCTGGGGAGGAAACACTTCCTGGTCTGTCGCTTAGCAACGCGTGCCTGACGTGCTCGCTGCCGCTGTGCTCTTTCGCCGACTCTGCGCCCTACCCCGCGGTAAACTCAGCGAAAAATGCGTCCCATCTAAAAGGGCCTTTACTGCTTGGTTTTACTACATCGCCAAGACATACAGCAACAGTTCTGATGCCATTTTTGAGTGTGATTATATGAAAAAAATCAGAGAAATAAAGGTTTGAAACCCGACACCCGCTCTATGCACGCGAAGCTGCAGGAGCGCGGGAGAGAGAAAGAAAAGGCGAAAGCAGCAGCGTGTTGGAAAGAGTGAGAGACAGATTGCGACTTTTTGAATAAAAAACTAAACGCCCAGAGGTCTTTACAGTGCAGATGAGGTGCTGCACTGATCTCTGCTGATCAGGATTAGAAGGGGACGATTATGCCTCGCTAGAGACGAGCGACTGACGTCACAGCGCGCGCTGCCACACTCGCGCCACACAAACTGTCAGAAACACCCTGATGACGGTGAAAGTTTTGTCTGCCGCGGTGATGGGAGTGTGGTGGCAGACAGTCTGACTCTATAGATATATACTGTTAAGATTATGAGAAGGACAAGGACGACTGATAAATTAGGGCGACATGACAAATTATGAACCTAGATCCCAAGCTGACGTGGTATTCACAGACAGAAGACTGCATATCAGAAAGGAGGGGAGGGGTTTGACACAGGGGGACCTTTTAAGCATCACAGTAAACAGGAAGACGGGGTCCTTCGGAACGTGAGCAAGAGCGAGCACGGACTACAGACAGCTGGACCTGGGGACTCCGTTTTGACCGCTGAGACACGTACAGGAACTGACGACACAGTCCCTTGCCGTATTTTACCAGTTATATTGTAATAAACGTGTAACCTTAAGCGACGCGTCTGTGATTCTTCACCGCTGCATCATCTTGGCTCAGCCACTGCTAGCAGGCTGACCAACGAGGTGCCTGACTGCAAACACCACGCTGCTGACATCCACACTTAAGGTCTGTTCGATGACAAAAGTCAACATTAGTTCTCTTCTATTATTCTTAAATGAACAGCACTTCTGATTAGCTACCAGAAGGGTTGCACTACGACAGGAGAAAGAAAGAGGGATGTGTGGGCAGAAGAGGGGATAATCAAAATAGGGGAGTTATTGATGGTGGTTGGGAATGTTTGAGTTTAGCTAGTGATCCACGAATGGATCAAAGACACTGACGAGCCTGTGGGATATCGCGGACACGAGGATCTCACAGATGCTCGTGCATGTGATTTTCTGTCTCTGTTTTTGGATGAGGATTTCTGGAACCTCATCACAAATGAAAGATATGCTCACCAGACACACATCAACTCCAGCCAAACCCCAGATTTCATGGCTGGTATGATGGTATGAGAAGTCAGCTATAGGTTATGACAAATTATAAATCTATAATAACTAAAAAGGGGGGAAAAAAACATAAAAATATAATTTTACCTGTTGATATATAAATTATATTAGAAAATGTACTCCTGTCAGATTTCTGTTCATTTATTCTGAGGATGAGGATGAAAAAGGATCAGTAAAAAAAAAAGAAAAAAAAAATCTGTGTAAATATGTACTGAATTCTGTTTTACTGAGTTTTACCCGCTGATATACAAATTATATTAGCAAAGTTACTCCAATCAAACTCATGTTTCTTTATTTAGAGCATGATATGACAGTATAATTTTTTTTCCTTTGGATAAATATGTTCAAAAATCTGTTTTTTTACTGAAAGTTACACAATCCAATATGGCCGCTACCTGATGACATCACAATATGCAAATTCGATGTGTAAATTTACTCCCATCATAAACTTTAGGTCATGATGAATATTTTTCTCATTTACATTATGGATCTATCTCTCACCACCCCCAAGCTACAGCATTTTGAAATCTTAAAGTCCAAATGGAATATTTTCCTAAAGAAACTCTGGCGCCTAGAGGGTTAACATGGGAGTCTATGGGGGGACAATTGGCCATATCTCAACAACGCAAGGTCACACCATCGTGCTTCAAGTATCTATGGATTCGTCTCGGTGAGACCTTTCCATAAAAATCCAACATATCCACTTGGGACACTCAGGGGACAAGATAAGGACATGTCCAACTTGGGGAACAAGTGTGTCACAGATGGTAGAAAATTGTCTGATTGGCGCTCATTTCATAGTCCCACCCCTTTACGACCTTTAGAACTCCAGTTATTCCCATATGTCCCCCGACACATTCCCCTGTTTGGCCCTTATACCTAAGGACTCTGCAGTTGTGGGGTGTATCAGTGATGGACAAGAAGTCAATCAGTTTGTGAAATGGTAGCAATCAGCTCATCTTAAATACCAGCAAGACTAAAGAGATGCTTGTTGACTTCAGGAAGAGCAAGAATAAGCAGCATAGTCCTGTCTACATCCTGGAAGAGGAGGTGAAGGTGGTGGAGAACTACAAATACCTGGAGTTCAGCTGGACAACAGACTCGACTGCAAATGCAACACTGACTATATCTACAAGAAAGGTCAGAGCAGACTACTTCTTGAGGAAGCTGAGATCATAATGATGATGATAATAATAATAATAATAATACATTTTTTTTTCTGGGTGCCTTTCATGACACTCAGGGTCACCTTACACAGAAGATCCATAAAATAAGAAATACAATGACAATACAATAAAATGATCAAATACAGTAAGTTAAAAGAATTAGAGACTAATAATTAAAAGAATCAAAGAGAGAAGCACAATTTAAAAAGATGGGTCTTGAGTTTAGCTCTGAAGAGAGGGAGAGAGTTGGTATTGCGGAGATCGGGGGGAGTGAGTTCTATAATCGGGGAGCTGCGCAACTAAATGCTCTGCCCCCCATGGAAGTGAGGCGTGAAAGAGGTTCAGTAAGCCAAATGGAGGAGGAGGATCTAAGAGTGCGGGCAGGTGTAGCAATGTGGATGAGATCTGAGATGTAAGGGGGAGCGAGGTTATGGATGGCCTTATAGGTGAGAAGGATTTTAAACTGGATGTGATATGAGATGGGAAGCCAATGGAGTTGCTGCAGGACGGGTGTGATGTGATGAGAAAATGGAGTCCTGGTGATGATACGAGCGGATGAGGGGGTTGTGGTTTGGGGGGGGGGGGGTGGGTTTTTTTTTCGGTGGTGGGGTGGAATCTGGTTTAGAGGAGAGGTAGAGCTGGGTGTCATCCGCGTAGCAGTGAAAGTTGATATGGTGTTTCCGGAAGATAAGACCAAGGGGAAGTATGTAGATGATGAATAACAGAGGCCCCAGGACAGAACCCTGGGGAACACCTGTAGTGACAGGGAGAGAGTGAGACGTGAATGACTTAAGTTGAACAAACTGAGTGCAGCCTGAGAGAGATGATTTAAACCAGTCAAGAGGTGTGTGTGAGATACCAATACTAGAAAGCCTGTCAAGGAGGATGGAGTGCGAGATTGTGTCAAATGCAGCACTCAGATCAAGAAGAAGGAGAATGGATAGTAAACCAGAATCTGCTGCCAGAAGGAGATCATTGGTGATTTTGAGTAAAGCTGTTTCAGTGGAGTGCAAAGGACAAAAACCGGACTGGAACTGTTCATAGAGATTATTCTGGATTAAATGAGTGTGGATTTGGGAAGCAACAGTTTTTTCCAAAATTTTTGAGAGAAATGGAAGATTAGAAATGGGGCGAAAGTTATTGAGATTATTGGGATCTGCACCAGGTTTTTGTGTAAGGGAGTAACTGCTGCTGTCTTGAGGAGTGACGGGACAATGCCAGTCAGAAGAGAAGAGTGAATTATTTTTATTGTGAGAGGGGCCAAGGTGGACACAGTTTTTAGCAAGTACAGTTTGGAGGGGGTCTAGCGGACAAGTAGATGAATTAGAATTTTTTTATTAATTCAGATATTGCTATGACAGACGGCAAGAAGAAAGGAGAAAAAGTCTGTGAGGGGAAAGTAACAGAGACCAGAGGAATAGAATGAGTGCCAGGAGTCAGCTGATGGTGAATGTTTTTGATTTTATCAGAGAAAAATGAAATGAGTTTATCACAGAAAGTGGTAGAATACATGTATGAAGGCAGTGAGTTAGGTGGGTTGGTGAGGTTACTGAAAAGAGAAAACAGGGCTTTGGAGTTGCCAGTATTTGAACTGATTAAACTAGAATAGTGAGCAGATTTAGCATGAGCAATGCAGTTCTTATAGTGAGTAATGTGATCTGAATACATTTCTTTATGGACAGCAAAACCAGTCTTCTTGAAGAGTCGTTCCAGTTGGCGACCTTTAGATTTAAGCAATCTAAGAGCAGGAGTGTACCAGGGAGATGAGCGGGCAAAAGTGACAGGTCCAGTTTTAAGAGGGGCTAGATTATTCAGGAGATCATGAAGATCATTGTTATAGTGAGAAACCAAATCATCTGGGGTAGAGGAGCTATCAGCACAAGGCAGGTTATTTATTGCAGCTGATAGACAGTTTAAATCAATGGCCTTGATTTTACGAAAAGTCATATTACGTGTGAGACTGGATTTAGACAGTGCCAGGTTAACAGTAAAGGTGAGGAGATAATGGTCAGAAAAAGGAATGAGGTCTGCCTTGCAGTCAAAGGGAATGCAACCAGAACAACAAATCAGGTCCAGAATATGACCCTTAGAATGTGTTGGAAAATTAATATACTGATGGAGACCAAAACTGCTGAGACAAGATGAAAAATCTCTGGTAAGGACATTATCAGAATTGTCCATATGAATATTAAAGTCTCCTAAAAGTATTATATTAGGAGACAGTGAGGAGAGATGTGTCAGAAATATAGAAAAATCATTTAAAAACTCATTTGCTTTTGGGGGACGATAGACAACGGCAATGACTGTTGGAGTGGGTCCAGAAAGCATATAAGCCATTGACTCAAATGAATGAAAAACAGGGATAGAAATCGGCGAGACTCTTCACTTCTCGCGGTGAAACATCGCAAGACCTCCGCCCCTGCCAGAGTTACGTAGTTGGCAGTGGTAAACAAACCCAGGTGGCTTCGTATCATTCAGTGGACCAAAGTCATTTGGCTGCTGCCACGTTTCAGTCAAACATAAACAGTCAAACTCACGATCAACAAGGAGATCCTGGACGAGATGCCCCTTGCTTGAGAGCGAACGGACATTCAGCAGACCAAAGTTGATGGCGTTGCCATGGTTGCGAGCAGGGTCAGCCGACCTAGCAAGGCTGGCTAACACTCTGTGATTAGCAACATGTTGAGAGTGCCGGGGAAGGCGCCGAGATGCAGACCAGATGGATTTGATGGGTTTAGTGTTGTCCGAGTGGAGGGTTTGACGTGATCCCCTATGGATGTATCTCCGACGGGAACGAGAAGTAATATCCTGGGGGAGGTGTAACAGCGCCGACGAAGGCTCCGACAGATGGACACAGAGGTGAAGCAGCTCAGTAGCTGTGTACTGCAAGATTCCCGTCACGAGGCGATGAGAGAAGACCAGGAGAGTCCAGATGAGCACATAAGAGAGGTAGGCCGTATCAGCCAGCATTGTTGGTTTTGGCGTGGGAGGGGAAAGGAAAAACCAGGTATGGACAGCAGGCGCTGTCAGTTCACAAACAGTTCAAGTCCAAGATCAGCTGCAAATATCAGATCTGGAACATAGCCCACACAGGACAGGCAGTCCGATGGTCCATTGAAAAGACAAACAAGGAAGGACCACAAACAACAAAGAAATATTAATTCCTTTCATTCATTTATCCCCGGGAGCAGCAGCAGCCAGTCGCGCCAGCGTTCACTCCAAAGGAAGTCTTCACCATTCATCGTCTGCACCAAGATGTTGCAGATCTTCTACAAGTCTGTTGTGGAAAGTGCAATCAGCTTTGCAGCATCTGCTGGGGCAGCAGCATCAGAATCAGAGACCTGAAGAAACTAAACAAGCTGATCAAGAAAGCTGGTTCTGTGCTGGGGAGAACTCTGGAGCCGCTGGAGCTGATTGTTCAGAAAAGAATGCTGCACAAGCTGATGAAGATGATGGAGGACTCTTCCTCCTCTCCACAACACGGTGAAGAATCAACAGAGTCCAGAGTTTCCCCCTGTGAAGAATCAACAGTGTGTTCAGAGGGAGGCTGCGTCAGGCTCGCTGTAGGACGGAGAGATACAGAAGCCATCACCCTAGAGAACAAGACTGACTTTTTTGTTTATTTAAAGGTGCCATGACATCAAATTTCACTTTTCTGGGGTTTTGGGGATATAATATGATCTGTTGTGCACTGATGAAGCCATGTGAATGTCCAGAGTGAGAATCAAAGTTCCTGTTTATGGTCTGTCAGCTTTGTTTCTCTTTTCAGAAACAGTTGAATCAGACAGCAGCTTATCATTCTACGTAGTTCTATCATTCTACGTAGTTCTATCATTCTACGTAATTTAATTGCTCCAATAAGAGCACACTATCAAGTAACCAGCCCCCTTTCTCTCTCTCTCTCTCTTTCCTAATGGTCTATGCACCGTCCGCTCCCCCCCCTCCCCTCCCCTCCCTGTCTGATTCAGCTTCGTGTATGGAGCTAGTAGTAACTTCTGTGCAGTCAGGTCTGGGTTTTCAAACAAATGGATTTAAAAGAAAACTTCTGCAGCAACACTGAGGGAGGGGGCCACAACCTTGTCATTACCTGTAAGTTTATTTATTTTCTAAATGCTGTCTTGTCTGATAAACGTAGCTCACTGTCTGAGGTGCCCATGATGCTAGCAGTTAGCCTTTAGCAAAGTCCGACTGCAGCTTGACCTAGATTCTCCAAATAAGGTCATAGCCAAATAAGGTGTAGCCAATCAAAATGAAGTCAACATGGTCTCCGGGTAAAGCTCCATATCATCACCGGACCCAACTGTATTACTGAGGAAGTGAGGTCTGGCATTTCAAAACAATACTCCGCTGTAAAAAATGCAGTTTTTTTTCTTTGGAGTATTTACATATACAGTAATGCCAACAACATAAACTAGTTTTTACTGCTATGTCATCACTCCTTTAAAAAAAAAGTGAGCTTTTACAATACTGAATTTCCCTTCTGGTACGAATAAAGTATTTTTTTCATTTCATTTCATTTTAATGCTGGAAGTTAAATTCTGGGAGTTTAATGCTGGGAGTTAAATCCTGGGAGTTCAGTACTGGGAGTTAAATTCTGGTTGTTTAATGCTAGGACTTAAATTTTGGGAATAAAATTCTGATAGTTTAAAGGTAGAGTCCAAAGTTTCCCCCTGAAAATAAACATTATACTTGTGCAAATTAAATCTATCTCAAACTGCGCCTTTGGGCCTTTACTCTCAGTGGTTTAGTGGTGAGTTTGAATGCAACTCCCTCTCCCCCTGGCTGTAATTCACTCTTTAGCTTTGATATGGTCTGGTTGGGACGTTTCTGGGTGAAGATTTCTGTTTATATCTCTAGCCAATGACAGAGATATGGACATGACGCTGTGTGGGAATAAGCTCATGATTGGAGCAGACGCCAGTCACTCGAACTTTCGAAAGAAAAAAAAGAAAGCAAAATGGTGGATGCACCGAAGAAAAGGTAAGAGCTTTGGATAGTGCATGTTTAAATATTGTTAATATTGGTTTGGCTTTTACCCGCTTCTGAGCTGTGAAGGAGTCGTTGAAGCTGAATAGGCTAAGGAATGAGGCGACCAATAGCCTGAGAGGGAGGGGCTCAGTTTGAATACTGATGTTAGCAAACAGAAACGGTGGGGGTACTTTAGACTCTACCTTTAATGCTGATATGTTAATGTTGGGAGTTAAATGCTGGGAGTCAAATGTTTGGAGTTAAAATCTGTTACTGACCACACAGAAATCCACAAACATAAAGATTCACTGCAAGCGCAGAGTTTCTACATTGATGAGAGTCATAGATTATTGAACAAACACACACTGTGATATTTTGGGTGTGTTTAATGATGCAAGCAGAGTTCACAGCTGCAGACTTTCAGACATCTGCAGGCTGCTGAGCATCACAGAGGAGGAGTTGGCTCTAGGATTGGTTGGCCAGAGAACAGATCTCCTCCCAGGGGACTGACACCACACCCATCTGAGTGTTTATCTCAGGGTTGAGCAGCAAACACTCGGTTCTGCTTCTTCCCTGCTGGAGATCAAAGAGCTGCTGGTGAGTTTATTATTTCATCATTTCAGATGCAACATTTTACATGACATGATTTTAGTTCACATCTCTGTTAACAAGTTACTCCATGTTCACTGAAAACTCGCTAATATGGCAGAAATACATGGAGGAAACTTTTATCTGTGTTCTTGATGGTTTGACAAGTTTGACATGTATTTAAGCTTCTGCTTCCTGACAGGCAGAATTGTGGAGGAGCATGGAAATATTATATTTAAGTAATTAGAAATAATAATCAAATCCTGATTTTTCTCCAGTCTGTAAGTCAGAATGTGAATATGTGAGCCACAAATTCCCATGATAGATGGTTTTCTTTAGTACACTGTAAAAATTCAAATCTTACCAAGTATATTTTTCTAAATTCTAGTCAAAATATCTCATCACTCTCAAAATAAGACAAAATCACTTAAATGGACACATTTCAGTGAGATATAGAAACTTGTTTTAAGGCAATCCATCTGATTTCAAGAAATCTTTTCAGTCAAATTCCAGCTATTTTTTTATGAAATGATGTGAAAAGTTGAATAAGAGGTTAGAGAAAACAAACCAGCATCAACAAATATCAGACCCATGTGTTCCCTGCTCCTTCATGACTCTTCCTCTCTGAACCCCCCCCCCCCCCAGATCAACGCCATCATGACCACCACTTCGCCCCCGTGGGTCCAGACTTCGGCCCGGACAGTTCCTCCTGATTCGGAGCTCGTGACCAGGATCGGGCAGAATGGTATGATGATCTGGCATAAAAATCTGGAACATTCTTTAAATGTCTTAGTTTAAATTTGCAGAAATGAGCGAAAGATGAACATTTATATTAAATTTCCATTCTATGGTTATGTTCAGAGGTGATCACACATGTACCAGGGACAAAACCTTCAGATATGCAAGACAACGTTCTAAATGGCAAGAATTACGGATAATATTTCATACAAAACCAGATCAGAGGGATCAGCTCGGTCCTGTGAGGTCTGCAGTCCTGCAGGTTTTTAATCTGTCCCCGCTCCAGCAGCTTATGAAGTCCCGCAGGGCAAGTCTTTAATGTGAGTCAGGTGTGTTGGAGCAGGGAAACATGGAAAACCTGCAGGACGGCGATCCCTTTAAGACCTGAACTAGATGGATTTTTATCATTATTATTATTATTACAATTATTAGTGTCAGCCTTCCTTGTTTGCATTCATTCACTGTTAAACTCCAGATCTACTGGCTGTTGTTTTGGCATTTTAATCAATTAATCAATCAATCTTTATTTATGAAGCGCTTTTCCAGCAGGTTGCGCGACTCAAAGTGCTTTACAGTTTAAAAACATTCCTGCTGGCTGCCCCCCCCCCCAAACAAAACTTCCCAACTCAAGTACATTACTATACGTGAGGCTGAGTACAGATGCAATAAGTGCAGGAACCCCATCAGAGGAGCCGTCTGCACCGGGGCAGCACAGCAACCGTAACCGCAATGCCCCAGGTGCCCAGGGGAGGTGTGATGTAACACCAACTCCCACCAAGGCACCAGTTGCAACGCATCCAGTCCGCCACCGCCAGCCCGGACAGACGGCCCTCACGTAGAAAGCACCGGAGGCACCTAAGGACCCAAAAACAATAAAAATAATATAAGAACATAAAATAAACATATAAAATACATTAAAACGTTGAATAGAAACATCTAAAAATGCCCAAACAGTAATAAAAAAAAGCCATTTAAAAACAACCAGTGAATAAATACAAAATATTAGATTAGCCAATTACAACTTAAATAGTAAAAGTCAGCTAAAAACCAGACTAAAAAGGTGGGTCCTGAGTCTGCTCTTAAAAATGTGAAAGTTCTCGGCACCCCTGAGGGTCATAAAGCTAACTGCTCAGTTAGATTTATGAAAACTTCTAGATTAGTGAAAGAGACAGCGTGTAAGTTTTGGGAATGATAGCCGATTTGGACAGGTTAACAAGATTGTAATAGTTAACTGAAACAAATGAAAGAAAGAAAAGTAAAACTGAAAAAGCATTTTCATTAATTGAAATAAAAATGAAAATAAGGTTGTTTTTTTAAATAACTGACTGTAACGGTATTGTGTCTTTACAAAAACTAACTGAATTCGGAAAAAAAAAAGTCAAAACTAAATTAAAACTAAAACTAATTTAAAATCCAAAGCTATTATAACCCTGCTGTACACCTGAAAACTGAGTATCGGACATTGGCTACCCACATTGGCACCCACATGAGTTGGTGATGTTTACTGACCCTAACCCTCACCCTATTAGGGATGCATGATTTTTTTTTTTTTTTAAACAAAGACAGATAAATTTTGGCTCCTAAAGGCCGAAACCCATAACTGGTAACCGATAACACACATAGATACCTAATCATGACATCAATACAATTAACAAAACCAATAAGACCACTTTTTAAAAGAATGGAAAAAAATTCCAGAAAAAAACCTACCAACCTCTCAAACATTCTCAAAAAGATATCAAAATAACTTCAATATTTCAAATATACATCAAATTAATGAAGGTGGATTGTTAACTGATAAAAAACAAAGGCTCCTCTAACTGATGCATGCATCAGGATTATAATCGAGAAGTGAAAAAATATAGAAGAGGATGCTCTGACAACTTAGATTTAAACATTTATTGTATGTTAACACACTGAAAAGTTTATTTGTAAACAATAATGATGACTGACAGGTCAGACTTGTTTATGTAAACAGAGTGCATATTTAAGAACAATAACTCTGGTGTCATGATGTGAGTAGAGCACATAATAATATATGTATGTTATATATTATTGTTTTGGTATGATTGGTTCTTTTATTAGTGTTTAAATGTCTTAACGGTCTTGGACCATCTTATTTATCTGATCTGCTTTTATCGTGTTAAACCTCAGACCCTGAGGTCCTCTGGCAGCGGCCTGTTAGTCATTCTAAGAGTGATATCTAAAACTAATGGGGAAACTGCATTCAGCCATTATGGCCCCCGATAATGGAACAGCCTGCCGGAGGACCTCAGGGCCACAGACTGTTATTTTTTAAAAGGAGACTCAAGACTCACCTGTTCAATTTAGCTTTTAACTGATTTCATTTACTCTTTTATTCCTATTGTTTCAATTTTTTATTCTCTATTTTTACCATTTTTTTGTTCTACTTTCAAGTGTATCATTTTATTGATTACTATGTCTTTATAGATTTATTATTATTTAATTCTTATGTATTATTGTTAATACCAAGGTTTTATATATATTTTTTGTTATTTATAACTGTTTTTAATCCTTTAGCTTTTCGCTCCAGTGTTTCCTCATCGGGGCCCTCTTATGGAGAGTATTTTGTTTCTTGAAACCAAAACAGAGATTTGAGAGCAAAAAAATATAAGTGGGAATCAAAGACAATTTTGAGATCAAAACAAAACAGGTTGCAATTGAAAAATTAAAATATGAAACAGCATATTTCTTCAACTTTAATCAAAAATAATGTTTGAAATTAATAGCAACTGTTTTGCTTGCAAATTGGTACTTTTTTATTTCAAGTTAAAAATAATTTTGGTTGCAAATCAGTCTTCTTCCCTTTCAAATTAAAAACTTTTGGTTGCAAATCTGTCCTTTTTGCTTGCAAATCCTGAAGTTTTGCTCGTGAAGTCAAGTGTAGTTGATGGGCGGGGCCTACGCTGGTGGAAGAGAGATGTGTTTCTATTGGTTGGTATGACCTGGCTCCAGCCTTCCGCGTTACACCTACTTCTCCTTGTGCTGCGCTGCGTGGAGCTAATTTGTTAGCCTGTAGCTCTTGCAACATTTCCTAAGGGATCCCCCCCACGTTGGGGATCCGCTGGGGCTGGAGAACTGGGGGACTCCACACCATGTGTGGGTCTTGCCCTAGTCTGTTTGGTTCAGGGTGATCTCTCTGGTAGCGCTCCCTGTGGCTTCGGACTGTGGCGCCCCTCAGCTTGCATGGCCCCCTAGATGTGGTTTTTCCTCCCCTGGACCCTCAGTGCTCTGCAATGTTACCGTGCAGGACTCTCTTGCTGGGTGCTGTGTGTGTGTGTCTGTGTGTGTGTGTGGGTGGGTGTGTGTGTGCGTGCATGCATGTCTGCTCATGTGGGTCTTTTTGTGGGGGTGGGAGGGATGGGGGTTTCATGTTTTTTTACATTGTCTATCTTTGTTAAGCACTGTATGCTGCATTTTTTGTATGAAAAGTGCTATATAAATTAAGTTTTATTGATTGACTGATTAATTGATTGATTGATTGGTTATCGGGGCAAGTTGTCATGATATCAGACTTATCGGAATCACGCAATAATTTTATGTTATTGGACCGATAGTTTTCGGGCACCACTAACTGAGATTACTGACATCAGGTTAATGTTTGGGTCATAAGTTACAGTGGGTACGGAAAGTATTTAGACCCCTTTAAACTTTTCACACTTTGTTTCATTGCAGCCATTTGCTAAAATCAAAAAAGTTAATTTTATTTCTCATTAATGTACAATCAGCACCCCATCTTGACAGAAAAAAAACAGAAATGTAGAAATTTTTGCAAATTTATTAAAAATTAAAAACTGAAATATCACATGGTCATAAGTATTCAGACCCTTCACTCAATACTGAGTAGAAGCACCTTTTGAGCGACTACAGCCATGAATCTTCTTGGGAATGATGCAACAAGTGTTTCACATCTGGATTTGGGATCTTCTGTCAATCTTACTTGCAGATCCTCTCCAGTTCTGTCAGGTTGGATGCTGAACGGTGGTGTTCAGCCATTTTCAGGTCTCTCCAGAGATGCTCAGTTGGGTCTAAGTCAGGGTTCTGGCTGGGCCGGTCCAGAATGGTCCAGAGTTGTTCTGATCCACTCCTTTGTTATTTCAGCTGTGTGTGAGGGTCATTGTCTTGTTGGAAGGTGAACCTTCGGCCCAGTCTGAGCTCCTGAACTCTGGAAGAGCTTTTCTTCCAGGATCTCTGTACTTGGCCACATTCATCTTTCCTTCAACTGCAACCAGTCGTCCTGTCCCTGCAGCTGAAAAACACCCCATAGCATGATGCTGCCACCACCATGTTTCACTGTTGGGATCATATTGGGCAGGTGATGAGCAGTGCCTGGTTTTCTCCATACATACCGCTTAGAATTAACGCCAAAAAGTTAAATCTTGGTCTCATCAGATCAGAATCTTATTTCTCATAGTCTGGGAGTTCTTCATGTGTTTTTTGGCCAACTCTATGCAGGCTTTAATGTGTCTTGCACTGACTCTACCATAAAGCCTGGACTGGTGGAGGCTGCAGTGATAGTTGACTTTGTGGAACTTTCTCCATCTCCCTACTGCATCTCTGGAGCTCAGCCACAGTGATCTTTGGCTTCTTCTTTACTCTCTCACCAAGGCTCTTTTCCCATGATTGCTCAGTTTGGCTGGATGGCCGGGTCTAGGAAGAGTTCTGGTCGTCCCAAACTTCTTCCATGTAAGGACTATGGAGGCCACCGTGCTCTTAGGAACCTTTAGTGCTGCAGAAACTCTTTTGTAACCTTGTCCAGATC
Organism: Atherinomorus stipes; assembly: GCA_023101725.1. Lineage (NCBI taxonomy): Eukaryota > Metazoa > Chordata > Actinopteri > Atheriniformes > Atherinidae > Atherinomorus > Atherinomorus stipes. The sequence goes on along the minus strand of JALJCO010006968.1, from coordinate 348,523 downwards.
TGTGCCTCACCACAATTCTGTCTCTGAGCTCCTTGGACAGTTCCTTCCACCCCATGATTCTCATCTCCTCTGACATGCACTGTGAGCTGTAAGGTCTGATATAGACAGGTGTATGCATTTCCAAATCAAGTCCAATCAGTTTATTTAAACACAGCTGGACTCCAATGAAGGAGTAGACCATCTCAAGGAGGATCAGAAGAAATGGACAATCTGTGAGTTAAATATGAGTGTCACTGCAAAGCGTCTGAAAACTTATGACCATGTGATATTTCAGTTTTTTCTTTTTAATAAATTTGCTAAAATTTCTACATTTCTGTTTTTTCTGTCAAGATGGGGTGCTGAGTGTACATTAATGAGAAATAAAATTAACTTTTTAGATTTTAGCAAATGGCTGCAATGAAACAAAGAGTGAAAAGTTAAAAGGGGTCTGAATACTTTCCGTACCCACTGTACATGGTGGAGCTTTAATGAGTAGCAGCGAAACATGGAAAACCTGCAGGACTGAGCAACCCTCCTTGTTTTTATTCATTCACTGGTAAACTACAGTTTTTCTAGACGTATTTTTGGCATCAAACTTGTTCAGTTAGGTTTTGGAAACATCCAGTTTTAGTAACGACATGTTGTAACGCTCATGGAACTGCCGTTTTCCTGTTTGTTTCCAGGTTTTTAGATTTTTCTGTGAGTATCTGAGCTGAGGACCTGAATCAGCTTCTCAGGAGCTTCAGGATCTGGGGGTCAGGTTTTCTCTCTGTCTCCAGAGTCGGTGTAAAACCCATCTTATCCTGATAAAGAAGATTTGTTGGAGACGGATGACGTTTCTGATGTCTGCAGAGACGTGAATGCGGACGCCGTCAGGATAGTCTTCCTCAAAATTATTCATACCCTCCAATTAAAGGAGAAAATCAGCTGTCAGTAAAATAAGATGTATTTTACAACAGTAATTATAAATAAAAATTCTTTGAAAATCATGACATTGATTTTGAAAAGTGGTTAACAAAAATATTGAAAACACAGACAAAAAATTAAACGTGTAAACAAGCATGATGGGGCTCCGAAGATAAACTTTTATTGAGCAACACTTTGAGACAATCACTGCAATCAGGTGTTTTCTGTAACGTCAAATCAGACGTCTGCACCTGTTGACAGGTATGTTGGTCCATGTTCATGGGGAAGGTGCTCTAATGTGTCTGAGACAGTTTTTTTTTATTATCATTTTAAACCACAATTCAAATGCAACATTTTATTTCACCAAATCATAATTTTGTACATTTTTATTTAGTATTACTTTCTTTAGTTTTATCATTTGAAATATTGTGAATTAAGCCTTTTATTTAATTGGAGGATATGAATAATTTGGAGGACAACTGTGTTCAATATGTATTTTCTCTCTGCCATGTTCCACCCGTCAGACTTTAATAACGACGGGAGTTAAAATGAGCAGTCCATCTGTGGCAGGGTGTGTCTTATCAGCCTGATGTCAGCGATGAGTGAAGACGGAGCGAGCGTGACGCCTCGGGGGTGTGCCACCATGGAGATAAGAGCCCGTTGGCTGTGGTTTCCACAGCAGGGCCACAGAAATGAGGCTCTGCAGCTAATTTGCAACAACACACACAAACTTGTTAGGTTTCAATAATAACAATAACAATGTTTATTATGATTCACACATCATCTTATATACTACGCTGTTCTGAGTAATACCCACCTTTCGGTAGTGAAATGAAGTTTGAGGGAATAAATAATTAATATTTTGAATAATTAGGATGAGTACATGATGTAAAAGATAAGATTCAACTACATAAAACTACACTTTTAGTTTGACAGATTATGAGTAGTTGAAACTACTTAATAAAGTACTTTTTGTTTTTATTTTTACTTATTTGGTTTATTTTTTTCTAAAAAAAAAAGTTCTGGAATGTGCCGCTAGGTGGCTGCAGTTTGTAACAGCTCTCTCTTAGCTTTTGAGTTTTTTCAAATATAGCTGTCTTTTTTATTTACATTACTTGTCAGATTAGGTTTTTCTGGGAAGATTTTTTATGCTGGTTTGAAGGCTGTGCAATTCAGGAGATTTTTCTTCATATATTTGGCTTTTTTCACTACTTGTTATGATGTGTATCTATGGCAAAGGAAAACTTTTTACCACAGGGATCAACTATTAAAACTCTTTCAAGTCAAGATTATTAGCTAAATAACACATAAAATCCCAGTGGAGTTAAAGAGAAAGACAAGAGGATGCAGGGCAGGGGTAAGGCAGAGAGAAAAACGGTGGAGATTTAAACCGTTTCTTCCAACTGTTGTGATGGGTAACGTGAGATCGCTAGCTAACAAGATGGACCAGCTTGAAGTGCTAACAAGGTCTCAGAAAGAGTACAGAGAATGCAGTATCATGTGTTTCACCGGGACATGGTTGCGTGAACACATCCCGGACTGTAATGCGTCTGTACACGGCTTCAAGACGGTCCGTGCAGACCGAAATAAACAGCTCAGCGGGAAGCGGAAGGGAAGCGGAATTGCAGTGCTGGTCAATCAGCGTTGGTGCCATCCAGAACACGTCACGCGTTACCCAGAGAGTTTGCCTGTGTTATTCTGGTAGCGGTTTATATAATACCAGGTACCGCACCAGAGACAGCCTGTGATGTCATCAGCTCCATCGTGGCTAAACTACAAACACAGCATCCAAACTCATTCATAGCGATCTCTGGAGACTTCAACAACGTCTCCCTCTCTGCTACGTTACCAACTTTCCAGCAGTTTGTCAGCTGCTCCACCAGAAAAAATAAGATGTTGGACTTATTTTATGCAAATACTAAGAATGCATACAGCTCCTCTGCCCTGCCTCCTTTAGGAAGATCAGATCAAAATCTGGTTCTTCTCACCTCCACCTACAAGCCCATCGTTCAGCAGCAACCAGTCATTAGGAGGATGATTAAAACCTGGTCTACTGAGGCTGAAGATGCTCTGAGAGGGTGCTTTGAAGCCACAGACTGGAATGTCCTCTGTGAACCTCATGGAGATGACATCAACACCATGACTGAGTGTGTGACAGATTACATAAACTTCTGTGTGGACAACATCGTTCCAATAAGAACAGTGAGGTGCTTCCCCAATAACAAACCCTGGATCACCAGTGACCTGAAAAAGCTGCTGAACATCAAAAAGAAAGCTTTCAGGGATGGAGACAGGGAGTTACTGAAGACCACACAAAAACAACTGAAAACACAGACTATAGCCTGGATCAAACTACACAAATTTAGCCCAATTTTTGCCCAACGGAGGCGTCGCAGACAATCGCTCACTGTCGTGCACGATTCTGCGTTGTCAGGTCGCAGGATGTTGTGTCTTTGCACCGTGTAATGTGACACAATCAGTGATTGGCAATTTGGCGTCTGCGACGCTCCACAACCACGACGCAGAACGACTGGTGTGTCAGAATTTTTTGGTTTTGTTCGTCTAGTGTGACGAGGCGGGTCCAGCAAGGAGAGGGCTGATGAGCTGAACCATTTTTTCAACAGGTTCAGTGGTCAGCTACCTGGTTCCTCTCATTCACAACCTTCCCCCTGTGCACCTCAACAGTTTATACATACCCTCCCCCCTCACTCCCCTGTTGTGTGCTCTCCTGCTCGACAGCTCTGCTCCTCCTTGGATGACTCTCATACCCGCCCTAGCATGGTGGTGACAACAGATGAGGTCAGGAGACAGCTGGAGAGACTACACCTGAGGGAGGCTGCAGGCCCTGATGGACTTTGCTCCAGGATCCTGAAGACCTGTGCCACCCAGCTGTCTCCTATCTTACGTCATTTATTCAACCTGAGCCTTAGTCAGGAAAGAATCCCAGTTCTCTGGAAAACGTCTTGTGTGGTTCCGGTCCCAAAGAAGTCTAGATCATTGGATCTTAAGGAGTACCGACCAGTGGCTCTCACGTCACATGTGATGAAGGTGCTGGAAAGACTGTTCTTGGCTGGCCTGAGGCCACAGGTGAAGGAACTGATGGACCCCCTACAGTTTGCCTACCAGCCCCATTTGAGTGTTGATGATGCAGTCATCTACCTGCTGCAGAGAGCTCATTTGCATCTGGATGGTGGTGGCAGCACTGTGAGAGTCACTTTCTTTGATTTCTCTAGTGCTTTCAACACCATCCAGCCTTTGCTGCTGGGTGAGAAGCTGCGGGGGATGGGTGTTGACGACCCCATGGTCTCCTGGATTACTGACTACCTGACGGGTAGGCCACAGTTTGTCCGCCTGGGCAGTGTCCTGTCTGATGTGGTGGTCAGTGATTTGGGGGCTCCTCAGGGGACTGTCCTGTCTCCCTTCCATTTCACCTTGTACACCACTGATTTTAAGTACAACAGTGAGTCCTGCCACCTTCAGAAATTTTCTGATGACTCGGCTGTTGTTGGGTGTATAAGAGGAGGAAGGGAGGAGGAGTACAGGGAGCTGGTTGATGGGTTTGTGGAGTGGGCCGGCAGGAATCACCTGCATCTGAATGTTGCCAAGACCAGAGAGATGGTGATTGACTTTCGGAGGAAGAAGGTTCCTTCACTTCCTGTGAAGATCATGGGGCAGGAAGTGGAAATTGTGGAGAAATATAAGTATCTGGGTGTGACCATCGACGACGGACTGGATTGGAGACCCGACACTGATGCTGTGTACAAGAAGGGGATGAGCAGACTCTACTTCTTGAGACGGCTCAGATCTTTCAATGTGAGCAGCAAGATGTTGGAGATCTTTTACCAGTCTGTCGTCTCCAGTGTACTTTTCTTTGCTGCTGTGTGCTGGGGAAGCAGCATTGGAGCCAGTAACACCAACAGACTAAACAAGCTGATAAACAAAGCTGGCTCCGTCATTGGCTGTAAACTGGACAACTTTGAAAAAGTGGTGGAGAGGAGGTCACTGAACAAACTGGTCTCCATTATGGATAACTCTGATCATCCTCTCCACCTAACACTGGTCAGAAAGCGGAGTTCCTTCTCAAACAGGCTTAGGCAGCTCCGTTGTCGTACGAACAGATAAAGGAAATCATTCATACCTTCCACCATAACTCTGTTTAATAACTCTGCTCTGGCAGGCAGGGGATAAGCTGGATAGCCAGCTGGCTTAACCAGCTTCTCATTTTACTCTATAGTTGTATTTGTATATTTTGTTTAGTATCACTTTATATAATTTTTGTGTGTTTAAGTTACTTTTCCTGACATTTGTGTTTATTTTATCCTTTTTTAACTTATTTGCTAATTTAAATCTGTGTTTTACAATTTGTTGCTGCAACGACTAATTTCCCAGTTCTGGGATCAATAAAAGTATTTATTTATCTATCTATCTATCTATCTATCTATCTATCTATCTCTCTATCTATCTATCTATCTATCTATCTATCTATCTATCTATCTATCTATCTATCTATCTATCTATCTATCTATCTATCTATCTATCTATCTATCTATCTATCTATGAGCCCTCGTGGTCCCTGCGCTCCTCCGGTAGCCGGCTTTTAGTCGTTCCCAAAGTCAGGACACACACACATGGCGAGGCATCGTTCCAGTGGTACGGCCCTCGCCTGTGGAACAGTCTGCCGGAGGATCTCAGGGGTGCAGAGAACATTTACATTTCTAAGAGCAGGCTCAAGACCCACCTTTTTAGCTTGGCTTTCAGCTGATTTTTACTGTTTAAGTTGTAATTGGCTAATTTAATATTTTGTACAGGTTGTTTTTAAATAGCTTTTTATTGCTGTTTGGGCATTTTTAGATGTTTCTATTCAATGTTTTAATGTATTTCATACGTTCTTATTACTTTTATTGTTCCTGGGTCCATAGGTCTCTCCGGTGCTTTCCTCTCGGGGGCCGTCTGTCCGGGGTGGCGGTGGCCGACTGGATGCAGTATCACTGGTGCCTTGGTGGGGGTTGGTCTTCCATCACGCCTCCCCTGGGCACCTGGGCCGCTGCGGTTACGGTTGCTGTGCCGCCCCGGTGCAGACGGCTCCTCTGATGGGGTTCCCTCACTTTTTCCATCTGTACTCAGCCTCAGGTAGATTGATGTACTTGAGTTGGGGATTTTGACATTTTTTTCAAATGTTTTTCAATTTTTTTTTTTGGGGGGGGGGGGGGGCAGCGGGCGGGCGGGAATGTTTTTAAACTGTAAAGCGCTTTGAGTCGCGTAACCTGCTTGAAAAGTGCTTCATAAATAAAGATTGATTGATTGATTGATTGATTGATTGATCACTTGTCCCTTCATGTTGACCAATAGGAGGACAGAGCACCTCTGGCTTCTACCAGAGAGATGCTCAGGAGCGCCAGTACACAAACAAAAATGGAGGAAAGGAGGAGAGATGCAGCCGCTCTCCGGTGAGCGGTGGATATGTAGCTGTGGCATCAGTTTCCTCCAGAAAAAAAAGATAAGCAAGACTGGTTGTGCCAAATTTATTTTTAACAGTGTTAAACCTCCACGAGCATTCAAAAGAGTGTATCTCTCTTGAACAAAACATTACTTTATTAACTTGAAACACATCCACGCGATGTGTGCGTTCTATCAGTAATAGTAATGGTCAACAGTAGTTCACAGCAGGTCCAAACATGCACGTATGTGACACTCAAATCAATGACAAAGTCACAGAAAAATCACTTTGTTTAAATAAAAACACAACATAACAGACATTGCGCTCAATGAGATGAACAAATATGAGACTCATGCGTGTACTCGTGCACTCAAAAGTTTACCATCTGAACACACCTACTGGGCGCCAAATAAAGACACAGTGATGCTGCTGCTGCACAGCTCTCAGTTTATTATGCGTGTGTGATTTCATGTGGTTGCCGTGGTTTTCAGCGTGCGCTCTGAACTGATGGAGTTCAATGAATGATGTGAGGACGCACCCGTATGCGTTCGTATAGAACAACACACTTTATTTCACCTTATGGCAGTTTTTTAAAAGTAGCGTCACTGGGTCGGCTGGACTTTGCTCTCGTGGCAGCAGACTTTGGTCAGCCTTATGGTTTTGGCTTCGCTTGGCACTGGGCGTCCTGCGCGCGGATGCACCTGGTGGAAGCAACGGCGCTGATCAGAGCCCAGTTTCTCTCTTTCAAAGCTCTTTTTCAAAGATTAGCAGCGAGTCTTTCTGTGCGCATCCTGGATTTAATCCTGTTTAGTTACAACTGAAAACCCGCTCCACAGAACAACTGGGACAGGCAGAATACACACAAACAGTTCATGGTGGTCACAATAATGGAGGGAACTGATGTCTCCGTCCACTTTCCATTTCATGAGTGATCCAAACAGTCAATTCAGAGGCTCCAAACCAAGTGACTGATTAACAGCTGCTTGTCCCCCCTCCTGTTTCGTGTTGTCTTTTGCAACACCACGCCATGATCAGACAGTTGTCTGTCTGGTGTCATTCTTGTAGTGTGATCACTCGCGAGTAACGACACCGTTCGATTTTATGACACAATTTCTGTTAATCTGACATAGTGACCATCGTGAACGATAAAAAAAAGTCGTGTAGTTTGATCCTGGCTTAAGAAGTGCAAGCAGGACGACAGGAAGAAGTTGGAGAGCAGCTCCAGCAGAACAACGTGAGGGATGTGTGGTCAGGAATTAAGAAGATCACTGGCTTCAAGTTAAAGGGGGACCAGACTGACGGAGGTCTGGACAGAGCTAACGAACTGAACATGTTCTTCAATAGGTTCAGTTCCCCCCTGCTCACAACCCAATACACCACACACCCTCCATGAGCCCACAGCTTTCCTGTCCCACCTCCACTCTGTCACCCTGCCCCTCAGTCATGGACCTGAACACAGCCTCCTCTCCCCCCACATCAGGACATCCTGAGACCTCCTCTGTCTCCACATCAGGACATCCTGAGACCTCCTCTGTCTCCACCTCCAGCCTGACTGTCTCCTGTGACCAGGTCAAGAAACAACTGGAGAAACTGAACCGGAACAAGGCTGCAGGTCCAGATGGTGTCAGTCCCAGAGTTCTCAAGACCTGCTCAGAACAACTATGTCCGGTTCTCCAGCACCTTTTTAACACCAGCCTGAAACAAAAAAGAGTTCCTGTGCTGTGGAAAACATCCTGTCTTCTTCCAGTCCCTAAAAAACTTCAACCAGCTGAACCAAATGACTACAGACCAGAACCAGGACCAGAACCAGATGACTACAGACCAGTTGCTCTGACATCTCACATCATGAAAGTCCTGGAGAGACTCTTACTGGCTCACCTCAACAAGCAAGTGAACACCTTTCAGGACCCATTACAGTTCACATATGGTAATGGGCTTGGGGTTGAAGACGCCATCATCTTCCTGCCTCAGAGAGCCCACTCTCATCTGGACCAGTCAGGCAGCACTTTGAGGGTCATGTTCTTTGATTTTTCAAGTGCCTTTAATACTATTCAGTATTACTGTATTACTGTACATAGGATATTTATATTTACCTGTGCACTATATAACATTGGAGGTGTGTCATTTCATTCAGCTGAAGGGCAAGGATGTTGTTGGTTGCGTTGTCTGTGGTGACACCAACAAGGTGATTCTCTTGCAGTCCCCACGACTCAAGAGCTTCACGGAGACCTTTGGCAGGCATTTCTCCGGTATGGTCTTCTGGAAAATAACCTGTCTGTAAACACCGGCTGCGGAGGTTCCACTCTCGGTCGATGAAGTGAATTGTTAGGCTCATATATGGATGAGTCATCCGGCTAGACCACATGTCCATTGTTGTCGTGAAGAACACATTGCTGTGAATCTCTGCCTCCACTTTCGCCCAACATGCTTTATATAGATCAGGCAACACAACTTTTGTAATGTGTTTTCGGCTGGGCATCTCATATCTTGGATCGAGTGTATGCACCATCTCGCAAACCCCCCGTTTTTCGACCGTGTAAATTGGTAAATTCGATACATGGATGAATGCATAGATAAGTGGATGGATGAATGGATGGGTGGATGCATGGATGGATGGATGGATGGACAGACAGTTGAAGGAATGCATGGATGGATGGATGGATGGATGGATGCATGGATAAGTGCAAGGATGGATGGATTGATGGATGCATGGATGGATGGATGGATGGACAGATAGTTGAAGAAATGCATGGATGGATGGATGGATGCATGGATAAGTGCAAGGATGGATGGATTGATGGATGGATGGATGGATGCATGGATGAAGGAATGCATGGACGAATGGATGGGTGGATGGATGGATGAAGGAATGCATGGCTGGATGGATGGGTGAAGGAATGCATGGATGGATGGATGGATGGATGGACGGACAGATAGTTGAAGGAATGCATGGATGGATGGATGGATGAAGGAATGCATTGACGGATGGATGGATGCATGGCTGGATGGCTGGATGAAGGAATGCATGGATGCATGGATAGATGGATGGATGGGTGAAGGAATGCATGGATGGATGGATGGATGCATGGATGGATGGATGGATGGATGGACAGATAGTTGAAGGAATGCATGCATGGATGGATGGATGCATGCATGGATAAGTGCAAGGATGGATGGTTTGATGGATGGATGAAGGAATGCATGGATGGATGGATGGATGACAAATAGTTGAAGGAATGCATGGATGGATGGATGGATGACAAATAGTTGAAGGAATGCATGGATGGATGGATGGATGAAGGAATGCATGGATGGATGGAATGATGGATGGATGGATGGATGAATGCATGGATGGATGGAATGATGGATGGATGGGTGAAGGAATGCATGGATGGATGGATGGATGAAGGAATGCATTGACGGATGGATGGATGCATGGCTGGATGGCTGGATGAAGGAATGCATGGATGCATGGATAGATGGATGGATGGGTGAAGGAATGCATGGATGGATGGATGGATGCATGGATGGATGGATGGATGGATGGACAGATAGTTGAAGGAATGCATGGATGGATGGATGGATGGATGCATGCATGGATAAGTGCAAGGATGGATGGTTTGATGGATGGATGAAGGAATGCATGGATGGATGGATGGATGACAAATAGTTGAAGGAATGCATGGATGGATGGATGGATGACAAATAGTTGAAGGAATGCATGGATGGATGGATGGATGAAGGAATGCATGGATGGATGGAATGATGGATGGATGGGTGAAGGAATGCATGGATGGATGGAATGATGGATGGATGGGTGAAGGAATGCATGGATGGATGGAATGATGGATGGATAGGTGAAGGAATGCATGGATGGATGGATATAAACTGTGTTTCAGGGCTCAACTCTGTAGAGGAAATCCCAAAAAAATATTTCTATGATTCATGTTCTGAGGAAGGTCTTACATTGTTTTCTTTGGTGACCTAACAGAGATATATTTACTTGTATGTTTTTTTAAATTCATGGGTCTTGTCTTTCTGTCTTTCCAGCTAACTACACTGACATCGGAGATCTTGCAGCTTTAATTGGAGGTGAGAATTAAGCATCTGTCTGCCTGAATAAAAGATAAAACATCCACAAATGTGGTCATATTTAGTTATTTTGAAATGTCATCCCTGTTACAATCAAAGCAAAACATGTTGCAGCAGCAAAAGTAAGAGCCTTCCTCTTCGTCACCAGCATGAACCTGCGCACCATCCCGCAGAAACTCTGCAAGGATGGTTCCTGATGCAGTTATATGCACCTCATGGCCACCTAGCTCCACCTGGCATGTCTTTACATTTATTGCTCTTTAGATCAATATAATGAAAAACTCACCTGAAAATGATACAATACAGACTGCAGGTGAGATTTTAATAACCATTTCAGCTCAAAGTCATTACTTCCTGTTTTTTTAAGGCAAAATAACTAAAAGAAGATATTCCCCAGATTTTCATGACATGTTTGGGAATGTTGATGATGGTGAAGAAAAGAGCTGATTAAATGTTGACTTGGTTCACCGTCTGTGAAAGCTAAATCTTTTTTCATCTTTTAATTTTTTTGAACAAGTAGTGCAGCTTTTACTTCTTCTCATCTGAATGACTGCAATGCTCTTCATTCAGGTGCCTGAAATAACACACTTTCCCATCTGCAGCCAGTCCAGAACTCTTTTAACGACTTTTAACAGGGCCAGGAAACGTGAACATATCACCCCTATTTTAGCGTCTCTGCATGGCTGCCTACGTTTTAGGATAGATTTTAAAATCTTAATGTTTGTCTTTAAAGCTTCAAATGGACTGGCCCCCAATACATTTCTGATTGCATCCAAATTTATACTCCAGCATGCTCTGACTTCTGGGGCCAGTCCCAGCTCACGGTCCCAAAGATCAGACATAAAACTGGTCGAGGCAGATGGCCACCCTACCTGAGCTGGGTTTTGCCGGAGGATTTTCCTCCTTGTTAAAAGGGTGTTTTCCTTCCCACTGTCGCCACCCCTCCATGCTTGCTTAGGATGGAGGATTGGACCGGGTCAAGCCAAGATTCGATCCATTCTGTTGGTTTCCTTAGCTAGGCTATTCTGAATCTGACCTGATTTTTTCTGTCTGTTAAGCGCCCTGAGGTGACACTGTCATGAATGGACGCTTTACAAATAAATTAGAATCGAATTGAACTGGTGGAGCTATGCAGAGCAACACTTGTTTTCTTATCTCATCTTATTTTTGTTTAATTTTTATTGCTGGGTATTTTGTATGTGCAGCACTTTGGAGACATGTTCTGACTTGCTTTATGAATAAAGTGGATTGGATTAGACCATCTGGGTCCAGGGATATGGATTTGGATTAAAATTGTTTCTCACTGTGAGACAGGGCAATCTGGGTGAGTGAAGTTGCTTGGTGGAAGTCTGGGTCTGGGTTAGAGTCTCCATTTAAACCTGGAGAATAACTCAGAGAGAAAAGAACAAAGGTTGAGATAACAAACATTTTCCTTCAACTGTTTATTGTAAAAGCAGTGGGGGGAAATCTGAAGGCTGTTTGCCATTTTGACTCACTGCACTTCTCATCTCTGACCACTTTGTGGCAAGTGAGCACATTCTTTCGCTCTTGATGCACAACCTCACTGCACTGAAAAAAGAAATTGTTGAACCAACAAATAGTTCTTCAACTGGTTAAATAAAATTGAGTGAACTAAATTTAATTTAACTGAATGACATTGTCGTTTTTTTATTCAGTTCAACTAATTGTTATTCAGTCAATGAAAAATGAAAATTTATATTTAACCCAACTTAATAAACTTAAACATGTTCCATTATTTGATACTGTGATTTTGAACAACTTACTTTTCTGCATTATTCTTTTGCTCTTGATGCATACTTACTTATTGGAGATGTGATGTTCATGCTTGAATCAATTCTTTTGAATGGCTCTTTTAAATAAACAATAAGAATCAAATCTCAGTTGCAAGCCATTCATTTGAAAGACATTTTAGTGTGATGTCCAACACGCTTTATTGGTGTGAACGCATCTTTGGGCAGAAGGAAAAAAAACTTACAAATACTGTGAGTCCCAAAACGTTTACTAAAATTTGCATGGATGTAAATCAGGTTTATTCTTTTTTTTTTATTTATATTTTGTGTGTTTCTGTATTTTTCCTGCATTTTTAAAAGAATCCTATAAAGTAAACCCATTTCACATAAATATAATTTTTCATTAGCCTTTAATCTTAAAGTGTGACTTATTTACATTACTGAAATATTCTTATGTGGAAAATTCTTGGAGTAAAGTTGTTTTGCATGGAAGTTAATTGCAGTCAGCTCAGTTTTTATTGAGCCACAAAGATTTATTGTGAGTAAAAATCCAAAATGATGATCTCACTATCAAAGCAGGGGGACGTTGAGCCACATTAAAAAAACAGTAAACCTGGACCGGACCAGACCCGTTGATGTTTGACCCTGGACCTGCAACCGCTCCCTCTTGTCCCTCCACTCATCTTCTTTATTTGTTCTCGTGTTTTATATGTTGTTTTGTTGCATTTTCATTTACAGTAAATGAAAACAGACCGACAGTAAATCTGCTTCAGGTTTGCTTTCTATCTTTCTTGGTCTTCATAGGAATCGTCAGCGTTTTGCTGCTGCTGTTCATCTGCACCATCGCAGTGCTGCTGTGGTGCCTGTCCAGACAAAAAGGTTCATACATCACCAATGAGACAGACAACGATGATGCAGACAACAATGAAGATGATGAATCTGTTGGGTCTGATACGGCGCTTCAAGCTAAGGAGCCCCTAAAGGCCAGAGAGGAAGACTAGGAGGAAGAAATGCTGCGTTATAGTAAAGTAGACTGCTGAACTTTTATCTGCTGCAGGAAAACATTTCTATTTTTTCTTTTGTATGTGATGAGCAACTGTGGGCACCACAAAGCAACGTAGAATGTGAATTTCCAGGAATGTGATGGTTGAAACTGGACTTTTACGTTCTGGGCAGGGCTTGTTTTAGTTTACCTGTGCCTCCTCTCAGAGGTCAGACAGGTTAGTTTTGGTTCATTAGTTAGCGAGGCACAAATCAGTCTCGTCTGACATGTCAGCTCCTCAAATTTCATGTTTCAGTTTCAACAATTTCTGATGCTACAGAATAGGTGAATATGATATATCAAGAATAAATTAAAATGCTGTTTGACTGAAATATTCTGATAAACACGATCACCTTGTAAAAAAATGTCTGAACCAATCAGCTGTCAGAGTTTCCCCCGTCATGCCGCAGTCACCTTTGTGATGTCTGTTATGTGAAAATAACCTCTGAACCCAAAACCCAGCTTTGGTTCTGTCATGATGTGTGGGGCTTAATTTGGTTTGTTGCTGCTCTTATTCTTGCCATTGTTGTCGTTCCCACCTTCCTCATATCATGCAAGTTTTCTCTTTTAGTTTTTCATTGATTAAACCCTTGTTTGACAGTTAGACCTGAAGGGGCGTGATTGGGAGAAAAGGCCCCCCTGATATGAACCCGAGTGGTGTTTTGTTGTTGGACTTCTGTGCTCATCATGGATTGTCCATAACAAACACCATGTTCAGGCATAAGAGTGTCCACATTTACACCTGGCATCAGGACACCTTAGGCCACAGCTCCATGATTGACTTCGCAGTCATGTTATCGGACTTGCGGCCCCTTATCCTGGACATTCGAGTGAAGAGAGAGTCGGAGATGTCCACTGATCACCACCTGGTGGTGAGTGGGGGAGGATGGCCGTCAGACCTGGCAGGCCCAAACGTGTGGTAAGGATCTGCTGGGAACATCTGGCTGAGTCCCCTGTCAGAGAGAGCTTTACCTTTAGAGCATAGTAGCTTGTCTGTATTGATGGTCCTACCTTGTTCATTAGGCTTGAAGCCGAAATATTCCGCTACTGCTGAATACCAAATGCTTCACCAGAGCTGTAGCATTTGGCTTTGCATTTCTATGCTCCTCAAAGCTCACCTGCTGGGGTCAATCTATAGATGTGTTTGTGCCTCCGCCGCCTCCCACAGATACAAAGATCCTGACTGACTGACAAGATGCTTCACTCCCTTCATTCAATTTTACTAAGGCACAAAGGGAGGGAAACAGGGTCCTTTTCTACCACGCTCTCCTGTGCGCTACTGGGGGGTGGGGGGGTGGTGGCTGCTTCACGTGCTAGTGGTTATGGCCGGCTGCATTGCAGGGGATCTGCTGGCTTGGGGGATGCCTGGTCTGCTGCGTCCAGGGTTGGGGGATGGAGGACGGGTGGGGTGGGGAGGAACATCCCGGGGGCTTGGACCTCACGGCTTCCCCGCCCAGGCTACCACCCAGGAGGCAAGGGTAAGAGTGAGGTGGGTGTGTGAGAATAATGAATGAGAGCGTGAAAGAGGAAATTTTGGAGGGAGGAATTTGGGCTGGAAGAGGGAGGAGATGAGGGAAAGTGGTTGGAGGAAAGAGGGGATCGGGGAAGGAGGCGTATGCTTGTGAGTGTCTGGTAGGGATGGCTGTGAGGGGCTGAAGAAAGAAGGGTGGGAGTGTGGCAGGTCAGAGGGAAGGGTGGGGCTGGACATGTAAGGGGGGAGTGATGGGGTATTGGGGGTATACGGAGGTGGGGGCATATGTGGTGGGTGGAGGGAGGGGTCGGTGCAGGTGTGTGGGGGGAGTGCATGTGGGTGTTAGAGGGTATCAGGAGGTGGGGGTATGTGTGGAGGGTAATGTCAGAGAGCGGAGCGGGTGAGTGCATGTGTGTGGGGGGAGTGCATGTGGGTGTTGGGGTATGTGTGTGGGGAGTGTGTGAGTGTGGGGGTGGCACCAGTGGTGGCATTCTGGTGTCAGGTGTGTGGGGCAGGGAGCTCTGGCTTGGGCCGCCTATTGCCACTCTCTGGGAGATGCATGTCCAGGGGGGGCTTGGATTTTGGCCTCTGGGTGGCTGCTGGGGGCCTGGGTCGTGAGCTTTGCGGGCTTCCTCCTCCTTGCAGAGACAAGGCTGCATCTGCATGACTGTATCACCATGGAGACCCTTTATTATGCATGTTGATGCTGTGACGCTGCTTCCCATTGCGCTGACTAGGTTGTACCTCTTCTCTGCGTAGTTCTGCGTGTGTTTGTATGATCTGAGGATATTTATCCACCTGCAGGTCCTCCTGTAGGGGATTGTTCGTTTGGTTTTCCAGCAGAGACCTTGGAATGTTGTTTAGGGATTTCTGCACAGATGTACCAGTGAACTGTGGAAGTGGATTGATGTTTTCTCTCTCTCTCTCTCTCTCTCTCTCTCTTCCTCTTCCTCACTCCTCTCTTTCTGTTCCACTTTCTATCATTACCTCTGTTAACTTTCATTTCTCCATTGTCAGGCCCAGCAGTATGATATGGAATACTGTTATAGACAAATGTTTAATTAAAGAAATAAAATGAATAAGCAGGATATCAAGTGGAGCCTTATGTTCATAAAGCTTCGCTTGGTAAAGGAAAACTGTTCAACACAATAAAGTAATCGGAATTCTATTCTGCTTGCTATGATGTTGGACAGGACAAGCAGAAGAGAGAAGAAAAAAAGAAGAAAAAAAAAGGAAGCCACAAAGGCACCCAGGTGCAGAGACCATGCACAGAGTGAACTCTCTTGTCACCCAGCTTGTTTGGAGGCGAGAGACAAGGAAAACAAATACACGCATACACATGGCAATAAATCGAGGCCTTGAAAGTTATTGACTTCATTTTCATTTATCGTGCAATTAATTGATTTATTGATTATCAGGCCCAGGCCTACTCTGGATGCTGTGGAGCTGTTTTGGCTGACATGCCTGTGCAGCATTGTATGGACATCAGGGGCAGTACCTCTGGACTAGCAGACTGGGGTGGTGGTCCCCCCTTCAAAAGGGAGATTGGAGGATGTGCTCCAACTTCAGGGGGATCACACTCCTCAGCCTCCCTGGTAAGGGCTATTCAGGGGTCCTGGAGAGGAGGGTCCATTGAATAGTTGAATTTCGTATTGAGGAGGAGCAGTGTGGTTTTCGTCCTGGTTCTGGAACAGTGGACCAGCTCTATACCCTCTTTAGAATGTTGGAGGGGCCATGGGAGTTTGCCCAACTGGTCTACATGTGCTTTGTAGACTTGGAGAAGGCGTTCGATTGTGTCCCCCGGGGATTCCTGTGGGGTACAAATGTTTGATAACTTGTACCTGTTAGTATCTCTGTTGGGAAACTGTTCCACTGAGTCCTGGCAACCACTGAAAAAGAAGACTTAAAGAGCATCTTTCAGGTTGGATTTTCAACAATAAGCTATTTTTAAAGTCTGGGACGTCGTCACATGAAGAAAAGGTTTTGCAAACGTTTTTATATATAGTTAAATTAATTTAGCTCACTAGAGATGCATTGCTTCAAAACGTAACTCTTTGAACCATGTGACACATGATGCCATTTCCGGTAAATGAGTCCAAAAGCCAGCAGCTGTCAGATCAGTTTATGGCAGGAACGTCGGCAGGTTTTATCTGAGACTTCAGCAACATCAACATGGTGAATACGTGTGCTTGTGCAGGATGAACAGATTTAAGTCTCTCTGGACGTCGTGTCCACTTTTCCTAAGAAGAAGAGCCGCCTTTCCCTTGTCCTGCAGCAGCTGCAGCCTCTTTATGGAGGAAGAAATTCAGCAGACCGAAGACCGAACAGCAGATTATCCAGTTGTGGGTGGATCGCGGGGTAGTCAAGGGACTTTTTTATTTTCTATTTTACTTTTTGTGACGAGTGTGTTACAGAGGCTGTTACCAGGGTGACCGGGAAGCTGGCGTTGCTTCACCAATGATGGAGATGCTTCGCTGCTGTGATCCAGGAAGAGAAGACAGATAAAACAAGGAACGTGGTGAGATCTTCTTTATCTCCTGAGTCCCGAACAGTCCTCGGACCTCTCTGGTTTATTTAATCTGTTGCTCCGCTGGTTTAAAGATCATCTAAGGCCAGTTAACTTGCGCTGTCCTCTATGCTGCACATGCTCAGTAGGAGTTTGAAGCCAGCAGCAGCAGCTCTGCCCCAAACGTCCTCACAGCCGTCGCAGGATTTCACACAAGTTTTTAATTCCTGAGACCCATGATGTCTTAAAGAGGTGCACTAAAACACAAACAGCTGACTGCTCTAACACAAGCTGAAACCGTGACCATCATCGTCATCTTCATCACCATCAGTGGTTTGGAATTTACAATTTAGACTACGGACTACAAAGTGTTCATACCAAACTATTGGCTGCTGCAATCTCTGTATTTTCGCTGCTCTGCAACTTAACCAGGTTTTATTGCCCAGTTCAGAAGCTGATGTGGAAAAATATATGAAACACTTTCACTTACATGCTGTTAGATTAATCCTCCACATTTTCAGTGGTTCAGGGGTCCGCCGCACGAAGCAGGTTCAACAAACTCCGAGTGCAACCCTAAACTCTGAGTTGATCTACTCGGAAATTCGAAGCTCTGAGTTTTCAGTTCCAGAACAGCTGATTTGAGTTGGTTTAATCAACTTAGGGTAGTTCAACCCGGGGTTTTAAACATGCTCTACCATGATAAAAAGCCAGCATTAATGGAGCACGGATTCAACGAGTTACCATGGCAACGTAAACGCAAAGGCGGGGCTGTGCTTGCCATTGAATGGAATGAACTTCTAAAGCCTCATATGGTGAGTTTGAACTGCTGCCGCAAAAAAACAGAAAAAAAGAAAAGAAAAGAAAGAAAGATGGCATGGGAGAATAACTGGGTTTAAATGCTGTCCTTTACAATCACAATTATGTAACAGGGTAGAACTGGGTTATGATAACGCAACAGGATCCTTTCAGTATGCTTGCAGTTGGTTTGTGCATAGATGCTTGTTAGGTCGAAATGGTTTGCGCACCTGCCTCCCCCTGGGAGGCTGATGTTCGAATTAAGCACTCTACTTTCATCATAGCTTTTTTATTTGTTTAACCTGGGCGCAATCCTGTGAGGAGAAGCGCTCTTGTCGGCAACATTAAAATGAAATATAACCGTCGCATTTTTCAAATACCCTGCATCTCCAATGAAAGAAAAAAACTATTTGCGAAAAAATGCAGGGAAATAAACAACCTATCCGCTTTGAGGGGAAAGCGTATGGCAACATGAAAAAAGTCACATCTGGGATTGAGCTCCGGCTTTCCGTGTGATATACATGCACCTCCACCATTTACCCAGAGACACCTATAAGGTCAAATAATCAGCCGAAACCATCTCTCAGAAATGGAGAGACAGGACCTCCAATTGTCACATACGGATGGTGATATTATAAATTTCCGGACGGATCAGCTTGTGTATGTAGATAACTGCTGTGATGTGAAATTGTAATGTCAGAAATGACAACTGTCAGAAAATGAGAGAGCATCTATCTGTGGTCTGGTAACGATCTCCGAATGTTTAACTTTGCAGTCATGCTGCATCTTTATCCATCAAATCCTGATGGAAAGGACTCATCTGTAACCTACCAACTCAGATTTAGTTATAACATGTTTTGTTTGAGAAGGCAGCAGCCAAAACTCACCGCTGACTGATTGAATGAATGAATGAATAAATGAGGAAATGAAACAGCAAGTGTGGCTAAAAGTGGGCGGAGACAATGTGAAACTCTAAGTTTCTCCACATTAACCTGCTCCCGACCAGGTTAGTTTCAGAGAGTCTGTTACTATGGTAACTGACTGAGGGTGTAAGTGACCCCTCTTTGTGAAACAGGCTAGAGTTAGTCCTCTTTCCCTGGGTTGAGTTACCTACCTTTGTGTTACAGAAAACTCAGTTTCCCTAATTTTAGGGTTAATTAACTCAGGATTTTCATTAAACCTGCTTCGTGCAACAGACTCCAGGACTCAATCTGCTGCCTGTTTCCTGTCAACAGTGACCTGTGCTGAATGCCCGAGACCCTGTTAGTAGCATTTGGTTCAAAACTGTGCAGATCAGGTCCTTCAAATCTAAAAATAATAAAACTTTCTTCTTCCTCCTCTCTCTCGTCCATTCTGTTTAGCTGTGTTAGCCGTAGACTGCACATCATGGAGCACCGTACACCACATCACTTTCATTTTTAGAGGCGTTTAAGCAGTTTTTGATAGTCTTTAAACAATTTCAATATTATTTGATATATGGACTTCTACAAACACAAAATAGATATTGACTATCAAAAATGCTTCATGCAAACCATTAACCATGCTCTTAACCTGCCAGTTGTTCTTTAAAAAAGAGGTCCTACATTTTGGAATGCTGGCCTCTCCTCTGGAGGTGGCCCTGGAAACCTGAGTTGTTTTTTCTGAGCTCAGTGTGACATACTCTCTTAAAGGAGGTGCAGCAGAACCATGATGGATTGAAAAGTAAGGGGCTGTTTTTCATCATAGTTTGGAATCATGTTGTGTGGGACTGGGTGTGAGGAAGGGTGAGGCCTTTGTAGCTAGGCTGTGTTCAACATTATGGGAGGAGACTAGAGGAGTTTTAGATGCTGGGAGGTTTTAGGATTCTACAGATTTAGAAAAGCTGAAGTGTAAACAACCTTTTGGTGAAGAGGGGAAGATTTAAGATCTCTGTGGGGAGGGAGAGGAGGCTGTGTTCAGGCCCTTGACTGAGCTGCGGGTGACAGAGTGGAGGTGGGACAGGAAAGCTGTGGGTTCATGGAGGGTGTGTGGTGTGTTGAGTTGTTGGCAGGGGGGGGAACTGAACCTATTGAAGGACATGTTCAGTTTGTCCAAACCTCCGTCAGTCTGGTCCCCCTTTAACTTAAACTGGTGATCTTCTTCATTCCATACCACACATCGCTCACGTTGTTCTGCTGGAGCTGCTCTCCAACTTTTTCCTGTTTAGGTTTAGGTTTAGGTTTAGGTTTAGGGACTGGACCTCAGTAATTACAGGGTGAGGAGGAATGGCTGTTTGGCTTGTACTTGCAGCATCTCTGGATGTGAGGAATGAAACCGGAGCCAGAACTGAGTGGAAAACTTTCTTTATTTGGAGATTAAGTCATGCGCAGCAACACGTAGCTGGAATACCGAGCCTGTGTTCATGTTTACACTCAGAAACATTGAAAACATGGAAGTTATGGAAATAAACAGCCTCCCGTATGCGCCATACGTCTGTGGCGGAGTTTTGTATCTTTGCATCACATTCACAACAAAGTCAGAAACATTTATATCGACACGCGAATTATCATGGCTTCCTTTCCTCCTGATATGTCAGCAGAGGGGTGGGTTAATGCTCCCACCCTCGTTTCCGACTGCAAAGAGAAAGAAAGTCACATCAGGTCTGAGCAGGAGACCACCCCCACCCCCTTTCAAACCAGCTGTTACCTTTCCCCCGATGGCTTGGAGGTCATGACCCAGAGTAAATACTCCTTGGCGGCCATGGAGTCCAGCACCTTGTTGACATCGCTGGTGAAGCTTCCATCAACGTGCCGCTTGCTGACTTCACTCATCGTCCATCTGAGTGTGTACACAGGGACACAATGTAAACACCGGCCGGGGGGCCATAGCCCCCCTTCGACATATTTGCTCTGCAGCAGGAAATCACGGCTGCTCAGCAGAGTTCTGCTTCCAGACCTGCAGACGGCTGCTGCAGGTCTTCATAATTCTGACAATTTTTATTTGTGGAAAATTCATGAATCAACACAGAAGAAGTTCAGCTGATTTATTGAAGCACAAGCACAGCAAACATCCAGACAGGAGCACAGAAGAGAAAAGAAGCAGCTGATTTAGTCAAGATCACTCTGTCCTTCGTCATCAAAGGGGGGGATTTGGGATTGGGGGGGGGGGCCCTACACTCTTCGGACTTGTCCCGACTTCAGCTTGGCCACAAAGTCTTTGATGGCCTGGTCCTTCAGGTAGGAGCTGACGTCGCTGGTAAAGGTCCCGTCTGCATGACGCTTGTCTGCAGCTCTGCAACACAAAGCATCATTATTATTATCATCACCTCACTGGAACAGCAGTCTGAACACATGCAGGTAAACAAGTGGAAGTATCATGAACGCATTACGCAATTTTTCTTTGACAGACTTCGAGAATAAAAGTTATTTAATGAGCATAAAGTCGTAATTTATAAGAATAAGTTGTAATTCTATGAGGATAAATTCGTAACTCTATGAGAAAAAGTCGTAATTTACAAGAATAAGTTGTAATTTTGAGAATAAAGCCGTAATTTACAAGAATAAGTTGTAATTTTATGAGAATAGTCGTCATTTACAAGAATAAGTTGCAATTTTATGAGAATAAAGTCATAACTTTATGAGAATTAAGTTGTTATTCAATGAGAGTAGTCATAATTTTCTGAGAATAAAGTCAATTTTCTGAGAATAAAGTCGTAATTTTATGAAAATTAAGTCATAATTTTCTGAGAAAAAAAATGTAATTCAATGAAAATAAATTCATAATTTTATGGGAATAAAGTTGTAATTCAATGAGAATAAAGTTGTAATGTAACGAGATGAAAGTGATTGATACGCGCAAGATCACAAAAACAAACATGAAAGCGGCTGGTGTCATGCCGAAAACCCTTTTCAGACCTTCAGGACATTAAACATGAACACACGCCATCTACTGGTGAGTGTCAGTCATTGTGCTCTTTGAGAGGGGGTTGCTTTTCACAGCAGGTGTACATTTGTCAGTATTACACCGGTTCCAGCTAGGTATCCCCTCACTAAAGCAGCCGTTTCCTCCAAGTCTGTCTGCTTCTTTCTGCAGAATAGATTCATTTCCATGCAGATTCTTTTCAAAGTCCTGAAATTAATGACAATGTGGTGCTGATGTACCGAGAGATTGAGGATTTGTAAAACCTCTGCTGAAGTACATCTTCACCAAACGCTTCACCCTCATTTTATCAACTTTGCTCTTCTACATGTGTGTGTGTGTAAATATATATATATATATAGATAGATATAGATATATACACACACACATATATATATATGATCCTTTTTTGTTTAAAAAAACAAAAAAATGTATATGTATGTATATGTATACAGTTGTCCTCAAACTTATTCATACCCTCCAATTGAAGAGAAGGCTTATTTCACAATAGTAATTCAAATAACAAGAAACAAACAAAAACTAACAATATTAAAAAATTATAGAATTATAATTTAGTAAAAGAAAATATTGACTTTGACTTGTGGTCAGAAATAATGATTTTCTAAAAACAAACAAACAAAACTGTGCCAGACACAGAGCATTTTTCCCATGAACATGGACCAACATACCTGTCAGCAGGTGCAGACGTCTGATTGGACGTTACAGAAACACCTGATTGCTGTGATTGTCTCAAAGTGTTGCTCAACAACATTTTAGCTTCGGAGCCCCATCATGCTTGTTTACTGTTTTATTTTTTGTTTGTTTGTTTTTAATATTTCTGTTGAACCAGAATTCAGAATCAATGTTGTGATTTTGGAGGGTATGAATCATTTTGAGGACGATTATACATATATATATATATATATATATATATATATATATATATATATATATATGTTCTGTATAGCAATTTCTAGTTTTCTAGGATGATTTATGAAAACATGTATGTAAACATCTGGATAATGTACTTCTATTTTGTTGTGCTAAAACTTCCTCTTTCAATTATTCTGTTATTTTCCTGGTCCAACCAGCTGCCGACCAGCTGGTTCTGGATGTGGAACCTGGTCTAAGATGAATCCGTCCCTCGGTGCTGGACTAGTTCCAGGACTAGAGCAGGATGCTGCACCAACCCGCTTCTCTTGTTGTTCATTAGCCATTGAACGAAGTCTTGCGCCTTCCTGTCCTCCAGATATTTGCTGTAGTCGTTGGAGAAGGTTCCCTCTGAGTGCCTCTTCATGCTCGCCACCTCTCTGGACTCGTCGGCTAATGAGTCATCCGCCTCGAGACTGCAAACAGAGGAAGTCTTCAGCAAACATGATACAAGCTGGACTTCACAGCGTTTCCAGAGACAAACAAGACAATGTTTTTCCTGCAGAGCAGCTGGTTTGTATCTGAGCTGCAGGGAGGAGGACTGATTAATATGTTAATAAAATATAATCTTTCCACTAGTCTTCCATTTACTGAGAAACATTTCTCATATTTTCAGGTTTCTACACGGTTAAATACAACAGAATATATTTCCAGGGTTCCCACTATTTCCTTGAAATTTTTTTCCAGGACATTTTCAGGACTTTTTTAGCTGCTATAGTACAATTCAAACTATCCTGACATACACTAACAAATTCCACCCCCAGCTTTGGAGAAGTGTTATTTTCTACAATTGTACCTTGTAATTTATAAACTTAATCAGATTACTTCAATGTTTATTCCTCTCCTTCTTTCACTCTTGTACTGTTGCCACAAAATATTTTTAAATTGTTCAATAAACAACCCAAACAAGATTTATGTTGTTTACTGTTTACTTATACTTTTTACTTTCTGCATCTGACACCTGCATTCTTGAATTAATAAGATGAAGATGATTATGAAGGGGGTGTATCAAATTACAGGCAACAAATTACAGGAATTTCATGTTTTGAAATTTTCTCTTTACTTCAGAAGTTGCATTAAATAAAGTTATAATGATATTTTTCGAGTAGTTTTCCAATTTGGCTGCTCGATGATTTACACGACACAAAAGTATAGGAGTACAAAAATTTCTGAATGTAAACAATAACAACCAAACTATAATGTCATAGAAAGTAAAATGTCAGTATAAGTGTTTCTAATTTTTTTCTTGTTGTTTCTTTATGGTGACTCAGAGTTATTTATGAATAATGAATATGTGAACGCTGCACAAGTCGCCAGTACGAGCATATTTCAGTAAAAACAATCTCCATGTCAACTTCCTGCTGCAGAATAATTTAGAACAATCTGTTAATCTCAATGAGATCTTATGATGATGATGAGGAAAACTTATTTTTGTGTTAAAAGTTTACTTTTAATCTAATTTCCATTTGAAATAAAGATCTAAAGGATCATCATCATTATTATTATTATTATTATTATTATTATTAAAAATGTAAATATTCAGCTGTGTCCTGAACTGTTTTTAAATGCTTAAAGTTTTGATTTTGTTTCATACCAACTTTACTTTATAAGACCTTTTAACAACCAAAGCTGACACAAAGTGCTGCACACAAGGAAAATCATGATGTAAATAAAAACTAAAATATTAAAACATCAAATATAAAAGCAATAACCAACAGAATAAAGTCATTAGCCCTTTAAGCATCATAATAATAGATATATTTATTAAAAGGCCTGGTCTAATTTGTCTGTTTTTGTCAATAATAGTGTCAAAAAAATTGCAAAAAATTTAAACACTTTTGTTTTAGGAGAAGTAGAACTTTCAAATTCTGTCCAGTATTTCCCTTTTTTATGTAATTAAACACCTAAAACTGTGTGTTACAAGAAAAGGACAAAAACTAAATTGAATTTTCTTAATTTTTGTTATGTAAATTCTTTTAAAATGCAGATTGAACATTTCTGAGATTGCAAAAATCTAATTCAATCTCAAACAGTTTTTCATCACATTTGAAATACACATGTGCAGCAGTGTCACCGGTGATCCCCGTGGTTTTAAAGGGGTTAAAGCAAATATTAAAAAACAAGAAAACAAGGTGGTGTTAAAGCTGCAGTGTGATAAACATTGAACTGAACCCGCAGGCGAGGTCTTACCTGCCGGCCTCGACCTCCAACACAGGAACCTGCCAGCTGCTCTGGACCAGGTCCAAGACCAGGACCAGGACCAGGAGGATGGTGGCCAGCGAGCGGATGCTTGTCATGGTTGAACCTGAGACAGGAAGCAGCATGAAGACAGCTGAGGGGAACCGTTTCCCGCCCTACACCTGCACTAACTCACCTGTCCGTGTCGTCCCTCCAGCAGCGATGGTGATCTCTGCTCGTGTCTGTGCTCCATCTCTGGCTCCGCCGCCTTTATACCGCCTCATCCTGTTAGTCTCGGGCCATTAGGCGCGGGGCCCCTCTGCAAGGGCCGAGCCAACGAGCCGGACGCGAGCGAGGAGGAAGGCGGCGCTCAGGCGTGATGATGCGGCTACTCAGGTGTTCAGGTAAACATCATCCTGTCCGGCAGAAACCAGCCAGCAGTAATGTGTCATCATGAGGAGGCCTCCGGGATCAGGATCCGTTTCTGCAGCAGTGACGTCATCAGCGTTTACAGCCGCTGTCTTCTGGAAAGTTCAGGAAATGTTTGTTTGATGCTGATGGAAACCTCATTTCTGGCTTAACTCTCCACTCTGCTTCCTCTCAGGGTAAAGTCTGAATTCTTATATCATGTAATCTCTCAGAGAAATTCCTAAAACACTAAACGTTTATTTAAGGTAGAATTTCTTTTCTTTTTTCTTTTTTTACCTGGGGTGTGTTTTCATGTCCATTCATGTATGTGAGTGATGGAGAAAAGAGTTTTCCAGAAAGCTCCAGTATTTATCCTGGCAGGCAGCCTAGCAGCAGCTAGCGATGTGGTGGATGATGGAGGAACCATCACTCCTCTAACCTCGACCCTGAACTTCACAACTGTCTTTGACAAAGTCAGTGAAGTACACACACACACACACACACGTGTTTGTAGAGTTTTATCATTAATTATATGCCAAACATGTTTACAGTAAACCATTTTAACATTAATCAAAAAAATGTATAAAATCACTTTGTTGCATCACATTTCAGTGCAGAATTTCACTCAGAAATTTGTTACAATTTTAGTTTTTACGTTTAAATAAAGAATTGACATAAAATAAATGTTCATGCAGATTTTGTTCAAACATGTCTGTTATCTTTTTAAAATCAGTTTTCCTGTAAGGAAAGATGAAATCTCACAGACGTGATGATGCGGCTTGTTGAGCCAAAACGAGTTTCATGTGTTCAGAATTACAACTTTTATTTACAGGAGAGATTTCCAGGTGAAAATCTGTTGGTGACGAAGGTCAGGCGAAGCACCGCTGCAGGAAGTGGCTCATGTGGGTGTAGACGTGCTGATTGGCCGAACCGTCCAGCCCATGGTCCTTGTCCGTGTACCACTGAAAGAAGACCACCGGGAATCGTCATTTACACGATAATTACAGTCAAGTTACAGTAACAAATCTAAAAGCTGTATTTTGATGGTATTCACACAGAAGCACAGGAAAGTGGAGGATGTATGCTGCAGAATGATTAACTGTTGGTGTTTTTTTTATTTACAGAGAGCTTTTGACACCATTTATTACAGTATTGAACACGTTGGACAGTTATGGGATATGAGGTGTTGCTTATTTTTGGTTTAAAAGTTATTTAGAAAACAGAAAACAATGTGTGCAAATAAATGATGTAGTGTCTGAATTAAAGGAATAGTCCACCAACAGAATGATGTAACTTTAGTTTTTCACTTCCTCTCATGGTGAGCAAGACTCTGGAGCACTTTTTTAATATCTCAAATGCAGCCGGCGATCAGGAAGGCTTCTCGTTTCCCCCCAACTTTCATATAATGGAGTTCACCGGGGTCCGAGCCAAAAAGGTCCATAAAAGTCCACAAAAACGTGTCAATATTCCTCCATACTGCTCGTCCAATGTAATCCAAGTGTCCTGAGTGGGTAGCGTCCAGAATTTACTGGAAACCATCATTTAGTAGGTTTTTAGAGACTAAACAGTAGAACATCGCATCTCCTGCGAGCACACCGATGCACGTTCATGAAACTATGGAAGCTACGGCAGACGAGATCACGCGTTCTCTTTCTCCTTCTTTCTTTGTTTTAAATCAACATCAACCCCTCTTGGACCCTCTTGTGTTTGTCCTGGTTTGTCTGCAGCTGTCGCTCTTAGCACAATGTAAACAGCAAATTTCTTCTTGTATTATCGGCAGAGTAGGCTCTGAACGCCGAGGCTTCCGTAGTGTCATGAATGAGCATTGGCGCGCTTACAGGAGATGCAATGTTCTACTGTTTAGGATCTAAAAATCTACTAAATGACGTCGTTTCCAGTAAATTCTGGGCGGTACCCACTCAGGACACTTGGATTACGTTGGACGAGCAGTATGGAGGAATATTGACACGTTTTTGTGGACTTTTATGGACGTTTTTGGCTTGGGCCAAACTCTATTATATGAAAGTTGGGGGGAAACGAGAAGCCTTCCTGATCGCCGGCTGCATTTGAGATATTAAAAAAGTGCTCCAGAGTCTTTCTCACCATGAGAGGAAGTGGAAGATAAAGTTACATCATTCTGTGGGTGGACTATTCCTTTAAAGGAAGTCATCTGTGGCATTTAACCCTCTCCCTCTGCACACGGGACTGACCCCTGGACCTCTCTCCTAAATTTATAATCGGGACTATCAGCTCTGAGTTCCCAAAAGTAGCTTCAAGCCGTAGATTCAGAATGAGAACGATTGATCATGAAGAAACTGTTATAGGGAATTGGGTTATGGTAGGGATTTCATTGATTTTAGGAGTAATGGTTGCTGGAATTACTTACAGTTATCCAATTTTTGATCAAACTACTGAATTAGAACCCACAATCAGAGGAGAATTTTAAAGACAGATGATTATTTCATTTTCATTGGGTGTTATTATAATTTGTTGCCTGATAATACTTTTGGGGATTATGAGCTGTGTCTACCTAAATTTCCCATGCTGGGAGCTTTAATAAATACAACCTGCATGAAGAATAATCAGTTATCATTTCACCCATTTATACGATTCTTAACTTGCAACTCTGGTGGCAGGGTGTGGTCTCAGTAATAGTTTTATGGGAGTTGAACATCTTCAGTGGTCCTTAAAGGTTGGTTTAGCCTTAAACTAAAACATGCCCTTACATCCTATACTGTTTCTGGATGTTAAAGTTACCTGGATGGGAACAAGTGCGCAAGACATTAAGGAAGACAGCTGGTGATGAGTGAGGGGGCTAAGGGGTGGTCCGGGGCATCGGTTGTTCCCCTGAGGTTGACCATAGCTGAGGCAGGGCTGGCCCTATTGAGGGTTGAATGATGTCCAGGTGAGTGTCTCCCGCCACCAGCTTACAACCCCATTACTGGAGAGCCCTTCATGGTGTTGGACACTTGTTGAGACTATCTGAGTCCTTCATGATGTCGGACACTCGTTGAGACTATCCGAGTCCTTCATGGTGGAATAAAAACCATTTTTTAGGGTGAACTTAGACGGGGGGGCCAGTTACCCCATACTTCTCGTTAGCTGGGCTGCTAGCTGCTGATAGGCTGCCTGCCTGATAAATACTGGAGTATCTGGAACATTCCTTTCACCATCGCTCACATACATGAAAGGATATGAAAACACACCCCAGGTTCAGAAAAAGAGAAATTCCCCTTTAAGATGGAAATCTTAAAGTTAAACCTCTAGATATCAGAAACTTCGACACGTGACTTCTTTAATCAACCCTATGGCTGATCCGATGACTCACCATGGCCTCGAAGTCCACCTGCTCCTGCACCAAGGCTTCGGAGATCTCGGCGGCCTGCTGGAAGTGAACATTGTCTGGAAGGACAGACGTAGGGTTAACGGGAACGTCGGACATGACGGCGGTGAAGCTGAGATCTCCGTGACTCACCGTCAGCTGTTCCGTGGATCAGCAGGTACTGCACCGAGTGGAAGTTCCTGGCCCGAGCCATGACCGTGGTGTTCTGCACACAATCACATTTGTGAATGAGCGAGGAAACAATAACGGCGTGAATACTGGGATGTTCGTGAGCGTGGAGCTTACAGCGTAGGCGTCGGGATTCTCCGTAGGCTGCAGCATGTAGCGCTCCGTGTAGATGGAATCTGGAACCACCGTAAGTACCGATGAGTCAGTGACATGTTCAGTAAGTGGACAAGAGAACGAAACACTGAGTCCATTCACATGACTATCAGACCTCTGGGAGTTATCAGATTACTGGTAAACATCCTTCGTTTACATTGAAATGATCAGATCAGAGATTCCAGCTGACACGTTTACATGACGGCAGATAAATCAATCCGATCACTCCGTGTTTATGCGATGAACAGATTTAATACAATCAGAACGTTTTTCTCGAACAATGAAGTTGAATGTTTTTCTTTTTAAATTTTCAATCTTTTGACGGTTAAAATGCTCAATAATAGAGTTGCTTGATTATGGAAACAATTATTTTGATCAATATTGAAGTCACGATTATTCAAACAACTATCATTTAGTTACACAATGCATTTATTTATCATGGTTTCTCTTTCAAACAACACTTCCTTGATAATTTATGCAAAAAATTCAAACTGAAAGGTTAAAAATATGTACCCATATAGCTGTTTTACTGTGTATAAAACACTAAATGAATAAAATAAATATACCCTGAGCATTAAATAAATGCGAAAAATATTAAAAAACACACACAAACACACACATGTATCCAGCTGTTCTGCAGTTTCTCTATATTTGAAGAATAAAATATTCTTTTTTATATTAAAAAAATAGTAAATTTTGTTAAGCTTTAGTGTAATGCTAGAACATTCCAAATCTAAAAAACCCAACAAACTGCCAAGGTGAAAGCCACTGAAATAAACTTTAACTTTCAAAAATTGTGTGAAGAAAAATGGCCAAAAAAAAAAAAAAAAGATAAATAAAATTGTTTCAACTCAATTATAGAGGTTTGGAGATTGTTTGACTCAGATATTAAATGATAGTACAAACATTAGGAAGAAAACTTTAAAAACATTAAACAAGGTGACAAAGCCAAATATGCCATGTGATAATGTAGTTGAATATGGAAAATTTATAAAAAAAAAAAATCATACTGAAATAGCAGATTAGTTAATTTTTTTTTTTTCTGTTAATGTGGGTCCTAACATTGCAAAAAACTTGAAAGAACGTAAAACTTAAAAGAACAATGTGTAATATGGCAGTTGGTCGCGAAAGCAGAACTCTTGAAGGTGTCATAACCTGCTGTTTTACATCCACAATCCTTCCTAAATTATCTTCAAATGAATCTTTAATTCTAGTTGGGTGGGAGGAAAATGTAATGAGTTCATTTTAACCTCTTATTATCTCCAACTTTTGTTTGTCGCGAGAATACGTACGAGAATCAGACCTGTCTGTAAGCGCGTTCACGAGGCAAACGTCAAAGCCAAACAAAGTTTTATCAGGACAGAGCAGGTGAAGGAAATGATGTCCCAGCAGAGAAAAACGTGATAAAATCGTAACGGTGCGGTTGATGGAGAGGATCCGGAGTAAAAGGGCTGGACTCTGATGAATATAAGGAGCGGACGTCTGACGTGAAGCTAACCAAACACTGTTAGCTTCTGTAGCTACATTAGCAGCTTGTCCGCTCGTCTACCACCGTTTACTGGTCTCTGACACAAAAGATAATAAGTTACACAGCAGCAACACTTACCGACTGCACATCCTCTAGTTTAAGTCATAACAGCTGATCATAACAACTCCACGGCAGGTAATCAGCTGCTTTTAGGTGGTGCTAAAGAGGCTAGCTTAGCAGCTAGCAGCCTCTCTCGTTCATGTCATTGGGAGAAAGAAATCCAAACGGCGTACTGTGGAGAGCGCGTGCTTGTGGCCGATTCTGGTGAGAAGAGAGAGCCGCACTCAAAGAAGAAGTTACTTTCACTTTCCGGGGTTTCTGGCACGTTATAACTGAGGTCCTGTTCCAGTACACGTGTTTTAACGGGAAAACGTGGCATTTCCGGGTGATGACACCTTTAGTCTTACCTCAAGTCCCTTTTAGTGTGACTAACATGCAAAAACATAAGAAATCGGGAAGGAGGAAACACTTTCTCACACAACTGTATTAAACTGACTGTGATGTGAAACTGTAACGCCAGAAATGACAACTGTCGGGAAATGAAGTAACTTCTATCCCCGGTGTGATAACGATCTCCTGACGAATGATTAACTCTCAACAGTCAGTCTGTAACCTACCCACTCTGATTTATTTATCATGTTTCAGTCTGTCACCTACAGACTCTGATTTATTTATCATGTTTCATCCTTTCCCCCCCCCCTCTGATTTATTTATCATGTTTCAGTCTGTCACCTACAGACTCTGATTTATTTATCATGTTTCAGTCTGTAACCTACCCACTCTGATTTATTTATCATGTTTCAGTCTGTAACCTACCCACTCTGATTTATTTATCATGTTTCAGTCTGTCACTTACCCACTCTGATTTATTTATCATGGTTCAGTCTGTAACCTACCCACTCTGATTTATTTATCATGGTTCAGTCTGTAACCTACCCACTCTGATTTATTTATCATGGTTCAGTCTGTAACCTACCCACTCTGATTTATTTATCATGTTTCAGTCTGTAACCTACCCACTCTGATTTATTTATCATGTTTCAGTCTGTAACCTACCCACTCTGATTTATTTATCATGTTTCAGTCTGTAACCTACCCACTCTGATTTATTTATCATGGCTCAGTCTGTAACCTACCCACTCTGATTTATTTATCATGTTTCAGTCTGTAACCTACCCACTCTGATTTATTTATCATGTTTCAGTCTGTAACCTACCCACTCTGATTTATTTATCATGTTTCAGTCTGTAACCTACCCACTCTGATTTATTTATCATGTTTCAGTCTGTAACCTACCCACTCTGATTTATTTATCATGTTTCAGTCTGTAACCTACCCACTCTGATTTATTTATCATGTTTCAGTCTGTAACCTACCCACTCTGATTTATTTATCATGTTTCAGTCTGTAACCTACCCACTCTGATTTATTTATCATGTTTCAGTCTGTAACCTACCCACTCTGATTTATTTATCATGTTTCAGTCTGTAACCTACCCACTCTGATTTATTTATCGTTTTTAGAGACGGGAGCAGCCAGGACTCACCACTGACTGAATGAACGAGGAAATGAAACAGTGTGGCTGAAAGTGGGCAGAGACAGCGACAAACTCGCGGTTTCTCCATATTAACCTGCTCCCGACCAGGTTAGTTTCAAAGAGTCTGTTACCATGGTAACTGACCGAGGGGCTTAAGTTCCCCCTCTTTGTGAAACCGGCTAGAGTTCCTCCTCTTTCCCTGGGTGGAGTTCCCTACCTTTGTGAAACGGAGAACTCAGAGTTTCTCTCATTTCAGGATTAAACAACTCAGAGTTTTCATCAAACCTGCTTCCTGAAACAGGCTCCAGATGTTTGGTTTGCATGTAAACGGACTCAGGAGGTGAAAGATGGTACCGTAAAACTCCCATCTGGACACCGGAGCCACCGCCATCCCACATCGGAAGACTCCGCTTCCAGAGCCGAGAACCATGGAGGTGACGTAGCCACCGTAAGACTGAGGACAAACAGCTGGTTATACGGTCGAACATTAACTCCACTTTACAGCCATCTCCTGAGCTTTGAACTGGATCTTCAGCACAGATCTTCATCTGAGTCCTACTCACCCATCCCCAGATAGCAACCCGGTCTTTGTCAACGAAGCCCATCTTGATGAATTCCCTTAAAGAAGAAGGAGGAACTTTTACTGTGGAACAGGAAGTAGCTCTGACATCATCATTTCTCATTTCCTCAGGTCCAGGTGAGACAAGACAGATCCGGGTCTGTCCAGTTCTCCAGGGCAAGGGGGTCTATCCGTTAGACCGGTCTTACCTGGCCGCCGTTATTTGATCCTCCACCTCAAACGTTCCCAGACGTTTGTAGATTTCATGCATGATTTCGTCGCCCTGGTAACCGCTCCCTCTGCCGTCAAAGCTCGCCACGATGACTTCCTCAGTGCTGGCCAGGTAAGTGGACCAGCTCACCCGGTACCGGAAGTCCACTTTCTGGCTGCAGGGCCCGGCGTACCTTAAGGGTCCAACGTGTCCATGTCACATGAAGAAATGTTTCGTTTGCAGAGTGAAGTGAGATTTAAATAAAGCTTAGTTCTTACACATCGATCAGCAATGGGTACTTCTTGGATTCATCGAAGCCTGGAGGCAAAAACATCTGATACCACAAATCTGTCGACAGAAGAAGGAAATATGAGAAGAAAGACCCTCAGACGGGGGCTCAGCGGGAATATTACAGGTTTATCAGAAAAATTTATCATCAAAAAGGAATTTTCTTCAATCATGTCTTTAGAAGTGGATAATTGAACCTGTCTGAAGTTATTTCAGTTAAACTGTCTAACCCCCAACTGTTATCGGTCATTCATTAATTTTCTGTACCGCTTATCCAGTTCAGGGTCGCGGGGGTTGCTGGAGCCTATCCCAGCTATTATCAGGCGTGGGACGGGGTACACCTGGACAGGTTGCCAGTCTGTTACAGGACCAACGCAGAGAGACAGACAACCATTCACACTCACATTCATTCCTAGGGGCAATTTAGAGTAACCAGCTTAACTAAGGGATGCTAGCCATCCCTAACTATAAGACTTATCAAAAAGGAAGGTTTTAAGCCTGATCTTAAAGGTAGAGAGGGTGTCTGCCTCCCCAACCTGAACTGGTAACTGGTTCCATAATAGGGGGGCTTGATAGCCAAACGCTCTGCCTCCCATTCTACTTTTAGAGACCCTTGGAACTACCAAAAGGCCTGCAGTCTGAGAGCGAAGTGCTCTGCTTGGAATATGTGGAACTATGAGATCTCTAATATATAATGGAGCTTGGTCATGGAGAGCTTTATATGTGAGAAGAAGAATTTTAAATTCTATCGTGGATTTAACAGGGAGCCAATGAAGAGAAGCTAGAACTGGAGAAATATGATCTCTCCTGCTGGTTCTAGTCAGAACCCTGGCTGCAGCATTCTGGATCAGCTGGAGACTTTTCAGGCATATTTTGGGCAGCCCAATAATAAGGAATTACAGTAATCCAATCTGGAAGTAACAAAAGCATGGACTAGTTTTTCTGCATCGTCCTGAGATAGGATGTTCCTAATTTTAGCAATATTACGTAGATGGAAGAAGGCGGTTCTAGAAACCTGTTTTATATGGGAGCTGAAAGACAAATCCTGGTCAGAAATGACTCCAAGATTCTTCACTGTAGTGCTGGAAGCAGTAGTGAAGTACCGTGTAATGGGTCCAGCAAATATCCGTTCATTAAAGCTGAGTTTACTTACTGTATTTGCCCAGTTTGATGGTGTCTTGCCGCATGGTGGGCATCGCCATCTCAGATATGTCCTGTCTAAATGCAGAGTTGTCCTCCAAAACTTCCATCTCTGCAAATGAAAAGACAGTAAATACGTTTTCTGCCTGGTTACAACTTTTACCGACATTTACAAAGACGGTAGCTTACGTTTGTTGTCCCTGGCGTCCATGAGTGAATAGGAAGGAATGCCGGGGCCTGAAAGGGAACAAACATTATTTATATAAAGATGCATGTTGAGGACAACATGGACGAAGCAGTTGGAGGAAGAGCAGCTGGAACTGACCACTGCAGCTGAGGTAATAGTAGGTGGCAGCGTGGCTGAAATAGGCAGAGTTATATTCACACTCATCACGAAGAGAGCAGGTGAGACACGTCACGTCTCCGTTCGTCCACCTGAAGACACAAAAACACTGAAGACCTGTTTTACACGGCAGCTCTGCCTCGCGGAGCAGACATGGATCCTCACCTGTAAACGTTCCTGCCTCCCGGCTTGCCGTTCTTTTCATTGCTGGAATAATAACTGTGGAGAAAAGACATGAGTGAGGAGGTTTAAGGGTCTGACTGCATGGGCTGGACCCAGCCAAGTCCAGGTTTGGTTCTGATCGTCGTCACTGGGAAGCTGATTTTACAGGTTTGTCTGCAGGAACCAGGTCTGGGGAGAGATCAGGTCCTGATGTTGGGAGAGTTAGCGGCTGGAAATGAGTGTCATCATTCAGAGATGAGAGTTGATTTGGTGACTTGTTACCGTATTAAACATCTGCATTACAAAATTCATAAAACTAGACACATTCTGGACCAGGACTCACTCCACATCCTTTACTTTTCTCTGCTTTTACCTCATTTAAACAACTGGGCATTAGTGTACTACTGTGCACTGGAATAAAAATCAAAAACTTAAACCAAAGTAAAACCAGAAGCAAAGCTTACAAGGTTCCAAACAGTTGTCAAAGAACCAAGAGGTCCAGGTGTCTCATTTTTCCACACATGTAAAGATAATCATTTCTGTTCCTTTGTGAGGTGAACAACCAGCTATCATCTGCACAGAAATGAGCAAAGATGTCTTTCATGTTGAAGAATGTGCCCAACGGGGAGCGAATACAATAAAACTGCAAAGACCCCAAAACAGAAACATGGGGTACACCAGAATGGACCGGCCAAGGGGACATCTGTGCTTTAAAGGAGAACTTTCTTTCTTTTCAACCTGGACCTTATTTCTTGAAATTTATACGTCCATTTACTCACCAGTAAAGTTTCTGTGATATTTAGATTAAGTCTCCTTCCAGTGTGCATCCATATAACGGAAGAGACGGGGCAGCCTCTCTATCAGACATTATCTGCAGTAAAACTCCTTCATTTCATCAATACTTGAGGTAGAATGAACGAACAAGTGCTATTGTTCTGAGTTCTGGACTAACCATCATGTTCATGGTATCTGTCCTGTGATTCCCTCCAGCCAGTAACAGACAGTTTTATCTTGACTCTTGTTCTGTCCCTTCCTCTCTTCCTCTTCCTCTCTTCTAATGTTTCCTTTGCTGAATCCGACATGATGCATGTTCAAAACACCCGCTGTGTTCATGTCTGGTTCATATCCATTTACTAGTACGTACCAATGGTCAGCTGCAACATCACGGCCGCGTCCTGGATAGGAAAGTTACATAGTGCAGTTTCTCAGCCTCGGGACGCCGCTAGGCAGTGATAGCCCAAAAATAGGCATAACAAATGTTGATGTGGCATCAAAACGAGTCAGAAAGGAAGATTTTTAAAGTGGAAAAGCTACGATGTGGGTCTTTAAATGAGTGTGCAGAAGTGAGCTACTGTGCATTGCAATAAAAATGAAAACAAAACCAAAGTTTACACCAAGGTTCCTATCAGAGAATTCTGTCAGAGAACCAAGAGGTCCAAGTGTCTTAAGTGTTTCCACACACAAAGATAATCATTTCAGTTTTGACTTGATTTAACAGAAGATGAGATGAGGGCTGCACAGTGGTATGGTGGTTAGCATTGCAGCCTCACAGTAAGAAGGTTGCTAGTTCAATTCAGGCTGGGGAGGGTGTTTGAACAATTCCAACAGTTCCTTCCTGTGTGGAGTTTGCATGTTCTCCCATGTATGCGTGGGTTCTCTCCAGGTTCTCTGGCTTCCTCCCACCATCGTAAGACATGATGGTAGGTTGTAGCTCAGGTGGAACAGCAGTCATCTTTCAAACGGAGGGTTGTGGGATCGATTCCAGGCTTCCCCAGACTGCGTGCCGAAGTGTCCTTGGGCAAGACACTGAACCCCAAGTTGCCTCCCGATGTGCCTATCGGGGTATGAATGTGTGTGTGACTGGGTGAATGTAATATGTAGTGTAAAGCGCTTTGAGCGGTTAGTATGACTGGAAAAGCGCTATATAAGTACAGTCCATTTACCATTTAATTGATCATTCTGAATTATCCCTAGGAGTGAATGTGAGTGTGAATGGTTGTCTGTCTCTCTGTGCTGGTCCTGCAACAGACTGGACACCTGTCCATAGGCTCCAGCAACCCTGAACTGGATAAACGGTACAGAAAATGACTGATCACACGACAAGATGAGAAGAGTGATCTTAAAGAGCTTAGACATTTCCTTTGTGAGGTGTACAACAAAATACACTGCCTGGCCCCCAAAAAAAGTTGCCACCAAAAAAAAAGGTCATTGACTCTCATACTTTGTTGGACCGCCTTTAGCTTTGATTACGGCACGCATTCGCTGTGGCATTGTTTCAATAAGCTTCTGCAATGTCAAAAGATTTATTTCCGTCCAGTGTTGCATTAATTTTTCACCAAGATCTTGCATTGATGGTAGAGTCTGACTGCTGCACAAAGCCCTCTCTAGCACATCCCAAAGATTCTCAATGGGGTTCAGGTCTGGACTCTGTGGGGGCCAATCCATGTGTGAAAATGATGTCTGATGATCCTTGAACCATCTTTCACAATTTGAGCCCGATGAATCCTGGCATTGTCATCTTGGAATATGGCCGTGCCATCAGGAAAGAAACATCCATTGATGGAATAACCTGCTCATTCAGTACATTCAGGTATCAGCTGACCTCATTATCTGAGCTCATACTGTTGCTGAACCTGGACCTGAGAAACTGCAGCAACCCCAGATCATCACACTGCCCCCACAGGCTCATACAGTAGCACTAGGCATGATGCTGCATCACTTCACCTGCCTCTCTTCTTACCCTGATTGGCCCATCACTCTGGAACAGGGTAAATCTGGACTCATCAGACCACATGACCTTCTTCCATTGCTCCACAGTCCAATCTTTATGCTCTCTAGCAAATTGAAGCCTTTTTTTCCGGTTAGCCTCACTGATTAGTGGTTTTCTTACGGCTACACAGCCGTTCAGTCCCAATCCCTTGAGTTCCCTTCACATTGTGCGTGTGGAAATGCTCTTACTTTCAGTATAGCCCTGAGTTCTACTGTTGTTTTTCTTCGATTTGATCTCACCACAAGTGATCGCCGATCACGATCATTCAGGATTTTTTTTTCCGGCCCCGTTTCTTCCTTGAATATGATGGGTCCCCACTATCCTTCCAGTTTTTAATAATGTGTTGGCTAGTTCTTAACCCAATTTTAGAAGTTTCTGCAATCTCTTTAGATGTTTTCTCTGCTTGATGCCAATGATTTGACCCTTTTCAAACAGACTAACATCTTTTCCACGACCACGGATGTGTCTTTTGACATGGTTGTTTAGGAAATGAGAAGCAACTCATTGCACCAGTTGGGGTTAAATAACTTGTTGCCAGCTGAAAGATAATCACCCATGCAGTAATTATCCAATAGGAGGCTCGTACCTATTTGCTTAGTTAAATCCAGGTGGACACTTTTTTTTGGCCAGGCAGTGAATCATCTGCATAGAAACGAGCAGAGATGTCTCTCAGGTTGAAGAATGAGCTAAACAGGGAGCAAATACAATAAACACAGCAGAGGCCCCAAAAGAGGACCTTGAGGTACACCAGAATGGACTGAATATGGAGATGTAAGTAGCTACAAAAAATAAATGAATATGTAGAGATTTGGAGGTTGAGACCAGTGGTTTTCAGACTGTTTGAGCCACAACCTCCAAAATAAGATACTCTGGTAGAAAAGGAGGTAGAGCCTTGCAGGGGCCTAATATCTGAGCTCGAGCTTCCATTGGGGCCCGTGGGCTTGGGGCTCCAGTGCACGGCTCTAGAAGGAGGAGTAAATAAGGTTGTACTGTACTTCCTGCTGTAGTTGGAGCATGCTCTTTTGTCCTTCTGGTTTTCTTACTTTTTTTTTACTTAATAAATTATTAATTTATGTGTTAACATGTTCAAAACAGGATTCATTCTTTTATTTATTGTTAAGCTTTTTTTTTCTTGAATTGTTTTTAGTGAAGGTATTGGTCTCAGTCTCCTGTACACTGTCAAAAAATATGTATATTTTACAGTAAACTACTGGCAGCTGCTGTTGCCAGAATTTTAGCATCGTAAATATGGTGACCATGTATAAGTTATTACAGTATGCCTGTAGAGAAACTGTAAATTTCATGGTTGAAAATTGTTTTATTTAGGGTAAATTACTAATATATATATGTAATATAATGGCCCTTCCTGGTGATGTCCATGTTTGAATTATATTTCACTTTATTACCACACTTATTACACAAATGTGTGTTTTCCACATATTAAGTTATTTATCATTTCTTAACTTACAGTGGTATACTTTTTTTTTTTTTTTTTACCATATTCTTAACATCTTATTTCTGTATAAATCAAGGTGTGTTCTTACTGAATTGTAAACAGATTTATACCATAAATTTGAAATTACTCATCAGCTAAATCTGTCATTTAAACACCATCAATCACAGTTAATACCATTAATAACGTTAATTTTAGTGTGATTACATATTTGTGACGTTATAGTATTTTCATGTTAATTTTACCACACTTTCATATTTTCCACAGCAACAATGTCTTTTTTACACATTGTTACAGTAAAAGCTACAGTTCAACACGGTTTTTAATTTACAGTAATTATATGCATCTTATATACAAGTAAACTGTTTTCAATTTTACAGTCTTTTACTGTTTGTATTTAGTTTTTCACTCTAAACTTTACAAACATTTCTTACAGTGTATGTCTGCAGTGGTGAGTAAACTGAGCTGATGATCTGTGAACAGGTGGTCTCGGTTTATCTAGTTCAGGCCCTACGAGGACCTGAACTAGATAAACCTTCTCCTGCTAGAGCAGGACCAGAGGACCAGTCCTGCAGGTTTCAGCGTTTCTTGCTCTAGCAGGAGGAAGCATCTACGCAGATGTAAAGACCTTTTATTAGGCGCTTTTGGACTGTAGGAACCTTCTGGAGTTCCTAGAACCTTTTCAGGAACCAGACCGTATTTTTTTTTGGTGCATTCAGACACATAGGAACTAGAGACCTTGGTCCTCAGTTCCTATAACCTTTTTAGCTCCTACTCCAAGGCAGGGTCTTTTCTCTGCTGATCTCTGCTTCTTCCATATTGAAAAAGTCTCACAGCTGTTACAACTGTTTACCAAGATAATAATAACAAGAACTATTCCAACAGGAGTGTACCAATTCATTATTAAATCCATCACAATGGAACACGTCCCCAATCCAGAACTATTCTGAAATGTCCGAAAGCAGTTATTTTATACTAATTTAATGACCAAATACAGCAGCAAAGTATAGCAGGAGAACCTGCGGCTGCCGCCTGGACACTTTAGTGGATGGTCCGTCCACTAAAGTGTCCGGGCGTACTTCAACAAAAGGTAAACAAGGGAAACGGAGGGAAAGCTGGTAAGCTAGCTTTATAATAGCTTTGAATAACAGAGATGAGAAACAGTTTTGTATCAGATGATCTGGGGCATAAATTTGTCTCTGTCGCAACGTTTGCGTCATACATGGTCCCTAACGAGGTCCTCCCTCATGTGTGAACACACACTGAAGGCGAAGGGCAGTTCTGATAACTAAACTGGAGAGGCGTAGTTATAGGAACTGCGTTCTTAGAACCTCTCTGTCCGAATGCACCTATTCATAATAGTGGTGACGAGGGGACTTACACACTGTCTGCAGTGACTTTCAGGATGTCGATGACCTCCCAGCTGCCCGCGGTGATGGCTGTGGCCTTCCCCTGGATGGAGGAGGCAGAGCGGACTGAGTGATGCTGGACGCATCGTTCATGGAGGAGATTTTTACTGCCACCCACCTTCACCACGTGATGGATGTGCTTGTACTGGTTGCTGCCACTCATGAGGAGGTAGTAGCTGTTTTTATCGGCAGCGAACACTGGTTTAGGTGGAGAGAACTAAGGAGAAGAACCAGATGACAAAATATCCCAATGTTTTATTTCTAATGTTCTGGTAAAAAGAAAAACAAGTCACAATTCTGCCTTTTTTTTCCCAAAACATTAAAAAAAAAACTCATTATTATTATTATAATTATTATTATTATTATTATTTTAATGTTCTGGAAAAACATTAAGTCATAATTCTAACTTTTTATGTCAGAAATTGAAAAAAGAAAATCCATTTTTTGTTGTTGTTGTTTGCTTTGTTTTGTTTGTTTTTTTAATTTTCTGGAAAAATGTCAGAATTTTTTTTTCCCAGAACATTAAAAAAAAAGGGGGGGGGGGATTTCTTTTTTCGATATCTGAGATAAAAGCCATAATTGTGATATTAAAGTTAGAACTATGACTTTTTTAATCAGAATTTTATTTTCATTTTCTTCAGTGGCCCTAATCCTCTTCTGTAGACTCCACGTGAACATACCTGCTCTAATATGTAGATTTAAAGTAGAAAATGACAACCTGAACGTACCCGTCCAATCCAGCCGCTGCTCCTTATCTCCAGATGCTGTAAAACGATAAAGCAGGTGTGTTTATAGCTGCCACTTCTGATGATGACACCTGGAGCTGCAGCCCATAAAACACGACTGAAATAAATCCAGATCATTTTCCCAGCAAACGTTGAGAACAAGCTGCTGCTGATGACGTGTGAGCGGTTAGCAGGTGTTAGCCACCTTCTCCAGTCTGCCTTAAAGGGACATTGTTTAAACTCTCCTGTTATTTATTCACAAAAATTGATTATTTGGTTCAAAAGTGTTTTTCATTAATCAGTAATCACTCCCATCAACAAACTGAAGTGCTCCTGTAAGCTCTGAATTTGCCGTTCGTATCATTCATATCTACATGGAACGGGTCAGCTCAGTGGGGGCTGCCATGTCGTGTCACCATGTTTTTACGTTCAGTAGAAGCGTGACAGCAGGAAACCACAGAAACTCACCGGAGACACCGGAGTTGTCGGCTCAGTTCGAGGTGATATTTTTGAAAAGCCCCCGTGGTGCAGCGAGGAGGAACCAGCGTTACACTGATGCTACATTCACGTGCAGTCGGACAGACGGCCATCAGTAACAAACTGGATGTAATTTTAATCACAGAAGCCAAGAAAAAGACGGTGAACATGGGTCAGGTTTCTCTCTCTGGATTCTCCCTGGGTTTCTCTCTCTCTGGGTTTCTCTCTCCAGGTTTCTCTCTCAGGGTTTTATCTCGGGGTTTCTCTCTCCGGGTTTCAGTGCGGGAGGTTTTCTCGGCTGTGCTGCAGCTGTAGCTGGATGGAGATGTTCCAGCAGGTTTTTCCTTTTCTTTTTTTTAAACTTTGGTCGCGGTAGCCAAAAAAGAAGAACATTACCAAGGACGAGCCTGAACAAGTCATCAGCTTCTCGGCACCTATGACGGAACGAGTGTGTTATCCAAACCAATGTCTCATGCATTCTTTGGACCTGCCCAATCGAAGGACACCTCTACTCTTATTCGCTGCCGCAGAACCGCGTTGCAGTTAATTAGCATAAAGTTAACTGAAGCTCAACTTCTTATCTGGTGCCACTTTGGACGCTTTAGTCACTTTTGCTGCTCAGGACTCCTGCTGTCATTGAAAATGTATTAACTTCTGGCACCCTTGGCACTGTTGTCGCTTTTGTACTGAACGTACAGTAAGACATGTTTGGGCTGTTAGCTGCTACAAACCACCATATTGCTGCTCTGCTGCAGACTGAGACCTTACTGAGAGCTAACAAGGAGCTAATAGGTAGCCACCGACCGGCAGACCGACATCCAGTCTGCCGCCTGTCAGTCAAGAGGACACACCCCTAATTATGTGCAATTTCAAGATTAAATCACATCTAAATGGATGAGTTATAAAAATAAATTCATCCTCTCACAGTTGACATGAAGGTAAACTTGACCTATTAAACCTGAAATTATATTTGAGCCAGACTGTAAACATGTTTATTTCGGTAGTAAACATGTTTATTTCTGCAGTAAACATGTTTATTTCTGCTGTGAAGTTGGCCTTTTTTAAAGGCAGGGTAGGGGATCGTAGAAAAACGGTTCAAGCAAATTACATTTTAAAAGATACAGCCCCCGAAACCACGCCTCCAGAGCGCAGCAGCATATACGCCGATGGTTTACAAGCGAAGAAAACCAACAACAGCCGAGTGGATAGCTCATTAGCCTGCTAGTAAACAAAGGAACCGCGTTGTGTGTTAAGTGTTAATTTGCTCATCTCCAGCTCATTCTGCGGTCCAAAACATCCGCACTGCAAACGTTAACACCTTTGTGACTTCATCCACATTCGTTTTTTTCAGTGCATTTCAAGAGCAAACAGCTGCACTGATAGCCTAACGGCAGCGAGCATTCACAGTGAGTTGTGAGCGAGCAAGTGAGCGAGCACATATACGGCGGGCGGGGGGGAGAACAAACAGCCTTTGATTTTTATAGACATATCATCATTCAATCAATAAGCATGGGTCGTTCGAAACAATTGGATTGGCTTTTTTCGGTCCACAGGTGACTACATCTTTTAATTTTGAGTCAGAATATTTAATTAATTATCAGCTATCAGGGTGTGAAGGAGATTTTAAGCAATATAGTAAAAATGCTCCTGGAAAACATCATCCACCCTGCCTTGAACATGGGATTTGCTCTGTTTTGGAGCCCCTAGTGGAAGAAGAGAGAACTACAACTTTTGTGCAGCCCGGATGTAGGCTCACTGTTCTCCAGCGGGGTTTGCCTCTTGGTCTTGATGCTTCGTCTTAAATCGTATGTGATCTTGACGTGCCGACGTCTTCATCGACCCCAGAAGCTGAAAGTAACAGATACTGTATGTAAGTACTTGCTAATGACGTTGGCTTTTACCTCTACGGGGTCCCACGCAGACCCGCTGAAGTTGTAGATCTGAAGAATGAGGTGGTTCTGGACACGTTTTAGCCACTGAACAGCCAGACGGTTGTCGGTCGCCCACGTCACCGAGGCCAGGTAGTGGTCACTGTCGGACAAAATGAATCAACATGTCAGTGAAATCCCTGCCTCGGGTTTTATCGGAGGTGATGACGAGGTGCTGTGGTTACACTGAGCTGAAGGAGGCTGGAACAACAACTTCAGCTATCTTAGATGTGTTATCGGTGTCAACGACAAACAGCTTCACTACGGGGTTGGGAGTTCCTGCCTGGAACAAACACAAACAATAAATAAAAACCAGAAAGACATGAAGCAGAAACGTCCAAACAGAGGCCTGTTCGGGTCTGGATGTCCCACCTTAGGATAAGGGATGGAGACCGTGCTGGGGTACTGGTCCTCCCCATACCAGGTGTACTCTATGTTGTGCACCTCGGTGTCGTTGAACTCAGCGTAGGCCACGTACTTCCCTCCAGGTGACCACCAGAGGCCCTGACTGGATGAAAACATCTCCTCTGGAAGGATGAAATTACAAATGTGGACATACTGGTAAGATCCCCGAGGGGAAATAAAGGTTCTGCATTTCACCATCTCTGTACTGTGAGTATCAGAGAGCAGTGTGCTGCTGCTTAAAAGTGCCCTGAGAGCAGTTGGTGGGGGTTGAGGACCTTGCTCAGGGGTCCACAGTGGTTCACCTGAGTCCCGTGTCCTCTGCGCCAAAATCTGTGACATTACCACCAGGCTACCCACTCCCCCAAATGTGTTAACATCATTCATAACCTCCAAATAAAGAAAATGTTAAATTCACTATCATTACTCAAATAACAAGGAACT
Source organism: Atherinomorus stipes (assembly GCA_023101725.1). Classification (NCBI taxonomy): domain Eukaryota; kingdom Metazoa; phylum Chordata; class Actinopteri; order Atheriniformes; family Atherinidae; genus Atherinomorus; species Atherinomorus stipes. The sequence goes on along the minus strand of JALJCO010006968.1, from coordinate 304,112 downwards.
TAAAAAAGTGAAAATAAATGAAAATGTACACAATTTTGAATTAGTCAAATAAAACACTGCTTTTGAATTTAAGCTGGAACTGAACTGGGACTGGACTGGATTGAACTGGGACTGAACTGGGACTGAACTGAACTGGACTGGATTGAACTGGGACTGAACTGTACTGAACTGAACTGTACTGGGACTGAACTAAACTGGACTGGATTGAACTGGGACTGGACTGGACTGGACTGGACTGAACTGGACTGAACTGGGACTGAACTGGAACTGAACTGGGACTGGATTGAACTGGGACTGAACTGAACTGAACTGGACTGGATTGAACTGGGACTGAACTGTACTGAACTCAACTGGACTACACTGAACTGGGACTGAACTGGAACTGAACTGGGACTGGATTGAACTGGGACTGAGCTGGACTGGACTGAACTGAAGTGGACTAAACTGAACAGGGACTGAACTGGGACTGAACTGGACTGAACTGGGACTGGACTGGACTGGACTGAACTGGAACTGGGTTGAGACTGAACTGAACTGGGACTGAACTGGACTGGATTGAACTGGGACTGAGCTGGACTGGACTGAACGGGACTGAAGTGGACTGGACTGAACTGAAGTGGACTAAACTGAACAGGGACTGAACTGGGACTGAACTGGACTGAACTGGGACTGGACTGAACTGGGACTTAACTGTACTGAACTGAACTGGACTGAACTGGGACTGAACTGGAACTGAACTGGAACTGAACTGGGACTGGATTGAACTGGGACTGAGCTGGACTGGACTGAACTGAAGTGGACTAAACTGAACAGGGACTGAACTGGGACTGAACTGGACTGAACTGGGACTGGACTGAACTGGGACTTAACTGTACTGAACTGAACTGGACTGAACTGGGACTGAACTGGAACTGAACTGGGACTGGATTGAACTGGGACTGAACTGTACTGAACTGAACTGGACTGAACTGGGACTGAACTGGAACTGAACTGGGACTGGATTGAACTGGGACTGAACTGAACTGGGACTTAACTGTACTGAACTGAACTGGACTGAACTGGGACTGAACTGGAACTGAACTGGGACTGGATTGAACTGGGACTGAACTGAACTGAACTGGACTGGATTGAACTGGGACTGAACTGTACTGAACTCAACTGGAACTGAACTGGGACTGGATTGAACTGGGACTGAGCTGGACTGGACTGAACGGGACTGAGCTGGACTGGACTGAACTGAAGTGGACTTAACTGAACAGGGACTGAACTGGGACTGAACTGGACTGAACTGGGACTGGACTGGACTGGACTGGACTGAACTGGAACTGGGTTGAGACTGAACTGAACTGGGACTGAACTGTACTGAACTGAACTGAACTGGACTGGATTGAACTGGGACTGAGCTGGACTGGACTGAACGGGACTGAAGTGGACTGGACTGAACTGAAGTGGACTAAACTGAACAGGGACTGAACTGGGACTGAACTGGACTGAACTGGGACTGGACTGAACTGGGACTTAACTGTACTGAACTGAACTGGACTGAACTGGGACTGAACTGGAACTGAACTGGAACTGAACTGGGACTGGATTGAACTGGGACTGAGCTGGACTGGACTGAACGGGACTGAACTGGGACTGGGTTGAGACTGAACTGAACTGGGACTAAACTGGACTGACCTGGACTGTCTGCGCTGATATGTTGGCTGCTAGCAGCACTGGTGTTTACTAGCAAAATGCTACGTGGAGTAAACATCGCGCCCACAGGAGCATTAAGCACCAACAAAACTATCTATGTTCCTTATCTTCCAGTCTGGTGTTTTTGCTCCAGAAGCAACATTTCTATGATGGCTTAGGTGACGCTCCGAGTATTTCTCTCCACGTTAGTGAAGCAGACACGGACTCTGCTGCAGCTGGAGTTTGGAGTTTACTGGTGAAGCTGCAGCCAAACATTCACGCTTAACAGTTTCCCACAGCTTCTCCCTCTGCTGCCATCCACCCCCCCCCCCCCCCCCCCCCCCCCCCACCCCCCACTCGTGTATATGTGGATATGTGTGTCTGCCTGGCCCAAAAAAAAAAGTCGCCACCAAAAAAAAAAAAAAGGTCATTGACTAATACTTTGTTGGACCGCCTTTAGCTTTGATTACGGCACGCATTCGCTGTGGCATTGTTTCAATAAGCTTCTGCAATGTGAAAAGATTTATTTCCATCCAGTGTTGCATTAATTTTTCACCAAGATCTTGCATTGATGGTAGAGTCTGACTGCTGCACAAAGCCCTCTCTAGCACATCCCAAAGATTCTCAATGGGGTTCAGGTCTGGACTCTGTGGGGGCCAATCCATGTGTGAAAATGATGTCTGATGATCCCTGAACCATCTTTCACAATCTGAGCCCGATAAATTCTGGCACGGTCATCTTGGAATACGGCCGTGCCATCAGGAAAGAAACATCCATTGATGGAATAACCTGCTCATTCAGTATATTCAGGTATCAGCTGACCTCATTATCTGAGCTCATACTGTTGCTGAACCTGGACCTGAGCAACTGCAGCAACCCCAGATCATCACACTGCCCCCACAGGCTCATACAGTAGCACTAGGCATGATGCTGCATCACTTCACCTGCCTCTCTTCTTACCCTGATTGGCCCATCACTCTGGAACAGGGTAAATCTGGACTCATCAGACCACATGACCTTCTTCCATTGCTCTACAGTCCAATCTTTATGCTCAAATTGAAGCCTTTTTTTCCGGTTAGCCTCACTGATTAGTGGTTTTCTTACGGCTACACAGCCGTTCAGTCCCAATCCCTTGAGTTCCCTTCACATTGTGCGTGTGGAAATGCTCTTACTTTCAGTATAGCCCTGAGTTCTACTGTTGTTTTTCTTCGATTTGATCTCACCACAAGTGATCGCCGATCACGATCATTCAGGATTTTTTTTTCGGCCACATTTCTTCCTTGAAGACGATGGGTTCCCACTATCCTTCCAGTTTTTAATAATGCGTTGGACTGTTCTTAACCCAATTTTAGAAGTTTCTGCAATGTCTTTAGATGTTTTCTCTGCTTGATGCCAATGATTTGACCCTTTTCAAACAGACTAACATCTTATCCACGACCACGGATGTGTCTTTCCACATGCTTGTTTAGGAAATGAGAAGCAACTCATTACACCAGTTGGGGTTAAATAACTTGTTGCCAGCTGAAAGATAATCGCCCATGCAGTAATTATCCAATAGGAGGCTCGTACCTGTTTGCTTACTTAAATCCAGGTGGCCACTTTTTTTGGGCCAGGCAGTGTGTGTGTATATATATATATATATATATATATAGCCTATATATATTTTGAATTTATATTTTGAATTCATATATATATATATATATATATATATATATATTGTATATACTGCATGGTGGTGGTTAGCACCGAAGCCTCACAGTTAGAAGGTCACTAGTTTGATTCCCGGCTGGAGAGGGGGTTCGAACAATTCCAACCGTGGCCTTCCTGTGTGGAGTTTGCATGTTCTCCCGTGTATACTTGGGTTCCCTCCGGGTTCTCCGGCTCCCTCCCACCATCCAAAGACATGCATGTTAGGTTAATTGATCACTCTAAATTGCCCCTAGGAATGAATGTGGGTGTGAATGGTTGTCTGTCTCTCTGTGTTGTCCTGCGACAGACTGGCGACCTGTCCAGGGTGTTCCTGCCTCTCGCCTGATAACAGCTGGGATAGGCTCCAGCAACCCTGAACCGGATAAACGGTACAGAAAATGACTGACTGATGATGACTGATGACTATATATATATATATATATATATATATATATATTCGTTACATCCATCCACAAAAGACCTTCATGCATTCTTCTCACATTGGTCCTTGATCCATATGCCAAAGCCATTCGTGCAGCTTTATTCTGGACTATTTGCTACTATTCTTATGTTACCATGTGGAGCATTGGACCAAACAATTGAACAATAATCTAAATATGATAAAACCAAACCTTGAATCACTTGCTTCAAAACAGTTTGTGCTAAAAATTTACAACATCTTTTCATCATCTTTTTATTATGTTTCCAATGGCCGACATTCTGACGGACAAAGAGTGTGTGTGTAAACTCCACACACATATATGTATATTTTTCCTGAGACTGTTTGTTTTAATTATTCTTTTAATCGACAGTTCATATATACATATGTGATGTTTCATTTCACTTAATTATAATTTAGAAATTTTTTTCTGCTTTTATTTTTTTAATTTGTTGCTATATGAATTGCTATTGTGAATTGAGCTTTTTCTTTAATTGGGTGGTATAAATCATTTTGAGGACAACTGTATAATACTATATGACTATGTTACTAAACTACCATATTAGCATTTGTAAGTATACAGGATTGTGCCATGTAGTTGTCATGTACACATCATGATACCAAGAAAAACGGTAAAACCCTTCTGACCAGGTCTCGGGTCTGGAAATCTACCAGCAGGTCTGAGTAGGAGGTTGTTCCTTCCAAAGAAAACTCAACTTTGATGCATTTTCTGAATTATTTTCAGACAGTATGTTCCTCCTACCTTCATACACCCAGTCAGGAATCCCATTAAAGATCTGATTGGCCACGCCGCTGGAAGTGACCTGCTGTAAAGGTGACTGTGGGCTGGTTTTCACGTACACATCATTCCCCCATACAAAGGCCTGGAAATGAAAAAACATACATTAAACGAAAAAGGACAAAAAGCATGAAAACACACTCTTCTGATGAGATCAAGTGTTTGTGAAGGGTTGTGTTCGCTAATCTGGCTTCCTTTGTGTCGATCACAAACATAAACTTCTCCACCATGGCTCACCAGTTTGTTCCCCTCGGGGGCCCAGGAGAAGTACTGGACTTCATCAGGAATGTCAGAGCCACTGATAAATTTGCTGAAAGAGATTTGTGCACCTGGAGTGAAATTTACATCCTGACATTTTTTAGATATGCACTGTAAACAACATGAGTGGAATTTCCTGCGTTACTGCAGCAGCATAAACAAGCCGCAGTCTTATTGTGGGTGAGGGGGAAAAGAGTCAAATCGTTGGTATACTCACCCTAATGTTCGGTCATACAGTGAATATGAGGCTGTAAATGAATGTCTCCACAGCTGGGGGTAACAAATAAATCAGGTTTATGTGTGAAGACTCAGGAACGTTTAATATGTATCAAATTCAGAGGTGGGTAGTTTATATCAGGTTTAGCTTAAAAGAAAAAGAAAAAAAAAGAAAAGGGGATAACAAACATGTATTATGAGCAGGATGCCTGAACTGATGAAAAATTATATTTAAAAAATAAATACAACAAAGACGAAGTGAAAAACAAAAAAGAAACCGATGGGAATAAGACAAAGAGTAAGTAATTATTAAATAGATTAATAACAATAGATTGCTTTACTTGTTTTATGGAGGAATGAGTTACCGTTAGCTATCTTAAGCTAAGCAGACCGCTATACATTTCTATGGAGGAGCGAGTCGGCGTTAGCTACTGTAAGCTAGCCATACAGCTATACACAAACTATCATCAGTTATGATCATTTAATAACGTATTTTTGTCTGTTTACATCATTTCTAATAGTAATACATTACTCAGTATGTTAGTAGTCTTTTCACAAATACTTCTTAATCTCTTCGGGTAAAATTACGTTGGAGGAGCATGACTGGCTATTATACCCACCTCTGATCATATTTTACAGGTAATGTGAATAAAACTGGAACGTACTTTGCTGTAGTTGCTCATGAACGCAACATACTTGTGGTCAGCAGACAGCTGATAATCATAGGCGCCCTTCTCACTCTGTTACAGACAAAAAGACAGTGTGAGTTTAACAGATGCGTCCACATGACCTGACGGACAACCATGCGTCAGCATGAATGCATGTGCAGCAATGATAGAGAATCACAGGCTTCATACAGACAGATAAGAACCTGATGGATGAAGTCGAGGAGGAAAACTTACAAACTTTTCACTGCTCAAGAATTCAATGACTTCATTTTTGGTCACGTCATGGAGGAAAACGGAGCCGTTGGATTTATGAAGATATTCATGATCTGTGGAGACAAATCACCACCAAATCACCAGAGTGAAAATGAACATCTATACTCATATAAGAGTGGAAAAGGAATGTTTAAATGTTGAGTAATGTGTGATTCATGATGATTTAATGCTGGATTGGTTTGTTTTGTTAGCTGGTTAAAAAGGGATTGTATTACAAAGGTCGTACACAGGCCTCCGAGGAGGCTGTCGGACCTAGAAAATATGTCTGATGAAGTCATGACATGCTTCTGGGACTCACAGATGTAGTTATAAATGGGGCCACTAATAAATGCTATTATTTTTGCAGCAAACAGAAACCGTGAACTCGTGTCACTGCAGGCTAACAGGAAAAAGTTCCTGCTCTGTCTGCTGATTACTCTGTTTTGTTTTTTACCCTTTTGTAAATTCATGACATTAAAGAGAAATACAATTAAAAAATGTCGCCTGAACTGTCTGAACTAAAACCTCCAACTTTGTTCTGTTCTTTTTAATCGGACTTGGTCTTTGAAGTGAAAATGTTGGCAGTACCGGTTCACCCATACGCACATTACGCACGTTGCGTAGGGCCCCGCAAACTCATAAAGGCCCCGTGAAGGGATTTAAAAAAAAAGAAAAAAGAAACATGACGACGTCACTGCCCGGTCGCGCATGTGTCCCGCATTTCCAGCACATCAGGCTGGAGAGAAGTGAGAGATGAAGCGGAGTTAAAGGATACGAGAAAAGGAGAAGGAAAGAACATGAGAATGAACCGCAGGAACAGCAGTCAGGTAACTGTCTGCTCTCGGTGGGAGAATGGGAGGCACTCGTACAAGTTTGACCTAAATTAGCGGGGGGCTTTTCTCATGAACAGTGGACCAACATACCTGTAAGCAGGTGTAGAAGTCTTTTTGAACATTACAGAAACACCTGATGACAGTGATTGTCTCAAAGTGTCGCTCAACAACATTTTAGCTTCGGAGCCCCATCATGCTTGTTTACTTGTTTTATTTCTTGTGTGTTTGTTTTTAATATTTCTGTCAAACCACAATTAAAAATCAACATAATTTTAAAGAACTTTTATGTATCATTTCTTTTGTCAATTTAAACTTATTTCACTTATTTTTTTCCTTCTTTAATTGGAGGGTATGAATATTTTGAGGACAACTGTAGATGCAGATATTTTCTAAGAATATAAGAATTGAAATTCACAAAGTATTCTGACAATAGTGCTGAATTAATAATTTGTATGATAAATGATAATGTAAATAATTGCCTACATTTGAAGTATATGAAAGTAAAACAAGCACAGCCAATTTGATGGAGATGAATTAATATTAGCCGTATCCATATAACAGGTGCTGTGCTTAAGTTTTCTCCTACAAGCAGCAGCACAGACAGAGCAGGTTCATCTGGGACAGGAACAGAGGAGCTTTATCACCCAGTGCAGGCACATCCACAGATGTGCAATATTATATTTATGTTTAAAGCACTGGGTGTCATGTGCAACTATTGCAAGTTTTTGCTGTTCCGTTAGGAGGGCCCCTTACCAGAATTTTGCCTAGGGCCCCTTGAAGGTCCAAACCGGCTCTGAATGTTGACTTACCGTCTTTAATCTGATGGAGATTTTCCATCTTCATTTTTCCACCAGAAACACTGACACTGATATTTACGTGTCTCAACAAAGGGATTAGTCAGAAATAAGTGTTAACTGAATCTACAGTTAGAATTGTAGCCTAAAATGGTATACATCACTCCCATCTGAGGAATCTTAGCTTTCCAGGGATGTATAACATGTGGAGGTAAGAGGAAGGGAGACTGAGGAAAACAACAGTAGAACTCAGAGCAATGTTTACTTGATTTCTGTTTATTTGGGGTATCTTCATCAATATACCAAAAATGTTGTAAGAACTTAATGATTAGGTATTTATTAATTGTAGAAATATTGAGGGACGATCAGACGATTAAAACTGTAGTGGCTCTAAATCTAGAGCCACCCCAGGACATAAGCAAACTACGCAGCCTTTTGGGGGATCCACACCAACAGTGGGCCCCCAGAGGGTTCTTGAAACATGAAAAAAACGCATAAAATGCATAGTTGCATATGTTAAATTAAAATGTCCACTCAGCATCAGAACCTTTAATCAAATCAGATCGAATCAAATTTTATTTATAAAGCATTTTTCATCCCATTAAAAGGCAACACAAAGTGCTCGACATAATAAAAACAAATGCAAATTCAAATAAAAACAAGCTTTCACACGTCCAAGTATATCACACACATGCACACACCCAACCCCCCCTCCCAATTCGACACCTGACTACAAACCCCACAACTGACCGTGATGGTAGAACCGAGTCTACCTGAGGTTCTCTGGCTGTTCCACAGACCAGGACTGTAGCGGTGGAACCGGGTCTACCTGAGGTTCTCTGGCTGTTCCACAGACCAGGACCGTGATGGTGGAACCGGGTCTACCTGAGGTTCTCTGGCTGTTCCACAGACCAGGACTGTAGCGGTGGAACCGGGTCTACCTGAGGTTCTCTGGCTGTTCCTGAGACCAGGACTGTAGCGGTGGAACCGGGTCTACCTGAGGTTCTCTGGCTGTTCCACAGACCAGGACCGTAGTGGTGGAACCGGGTCTACCTGAGGTTCTCTGGCAGGCTGTTCCACAGACCAGGACTGTAGCGGTGGAACCGGGTCTACCTGAGGTTCTCTGGCAGGCTGTTCCACAGACCAGGACCGTGATAGTGGAACCGGGTCTACCTGAGGTTCTCTGGCTGTTCCACAGACCAGGACTGTAGCGGTGGAACCGGGTCTACCTGAGGTTCTCTGGCTGTTCCACAGACCAGGACCGTAGCGGTGGAACCGGGTCTACCTGAGGTTCTCTGGCTGTTCCACAGACCAGGACCATAGCTGTGGAACTGGGTCTACCTGAGGTTCTCTGGCAGGCTGTTCCAAAGACCAGGACCATAATGGTGGAACCGGGTCTACCTGAGGTTCTCTGACAGGCTGTTCCACAGACGAGGACCGTTGCGGTGGAACCGGGTCTACCTGAGGTTCTCTGGCAGGCTGTTCCACAGACCAGGACCGTAGTGGTTGAACCGGGTCTACCTGAGGTTCTCTGGCAGGCTGTTCCACAGACCAGGACCGTGATGGTGGAACCGGGTCTACCTGAGGTTCTCTGGCTGTTCCACAGACCAGGACCGTGATGGTGGAACCGGGTCTACCTGAGGTTCTCTGGCTGTTCCACAGACCAGGACCGTGATGGTGGAACCGGGTCTATCTGAGGTTCTCTGGCTGTTCCACATACCAGGACCGTGATGGTGGAACCGGGTCTACCTGAGGTTCTCTGGCTGTTCCACAGACCAGGACTGTAGCGGTGGAACCGGGTCTACCTGAGGTTCTCTGGCAGGCTGTTCCACAGACCAGGACTGTAGCGGTGGGACTGGGTCTACCTGAGGTTCTCTGGCTGTTCCACAGACCAGGACCGTAGCGGTGGAACCGGGTCTACCTGAGGTTCTCTGGCAGGCTGTTCCACAGACCAGGGCCGTGATGGTGGAACCGGGTCTACCTGAGGTCCTCTGGCTGTTCCACAGACCAGGACTGTAGCGGTGGAACTGGGTCTACCTGAGGTTCTCTGGCTGTTCCACAGACCAGGACCGTGATGGTAGAACCAGGTCTACCTGAGGTTCTCTGGCTGTTCCACAGACCAGGACCGTAGCGGTGGAACCGGGTCTACCTGAGGTTCTCTGGCAGGCTGTTCCACAGACCAGGACCGTAGCGGTGGAACCGGGTCTACCTGAGGTTCTCTGGCAGGCTGTTCCACAGACCAGGACCGTAGCGGTGGAACCGGGTCTACCTGAGGTTCTCTGGCAGGCTGTTCCACAGACCAGGACTGTAGCGGTGGAACTGGGTCTACCTGAGGTTCTCTGGCTGTTTCACAGACCAGGACCGTAGCGGTGGAACCGGGTCTACCTGAGGTTCTCTGGCTGTTCCACAGACCAGGACCGTAGCGGTGGAACCGGGTCTACCTGAGGTTCTCTGGCAGGCTGTTCCACAGACCAGGACCGTAGCGGTGGAACCGGGTCTACCTGAGGTTCTCTGGCAGGCTGTTCCACAGACCAGGACCGTAGCGGTGGAACCGGGTCTACCTGAGGTTCTCTGGCAGGCTGTTCCACAGACCAGGACCGTGATGGTGGAACCGGGTCTACCTGAGGTTCTCTGGCAGGCTGTTCCACAGACCAGGACTGTAGCGGTGGAACCGGGTCTACCTGAGGTTCTCTGGCTGTTCCACAGACCAGGACCGTAGCTGTGGAACCGGGTCTACCTGAGGTTCTCTGGCTGTTCCACAGACCAGGACTGTAGCGGTGGAACCGGATCTACCTGAGGTTCTCTGGCAGGCTGTTCAACAGACCAGGACTGTAGCGGTGGAACTGGGTCTACCTGAGGTTCTCTGGCAGGCTGTTCCACAGACCAGGACCGTAGCGGTGGAACTGGGTCTACCTGAGGTTCTCTGGCAGGCTGTTCCACGGACCAGGACCGTAGCGGTGGAACTGGGTCTACCTGAGGTTCTCTGGCAGGCTGTTCCACAGACCAGGACCGTAGCGGTGGAACCGGGTCTACCTGAGGTTCTCTGGCAGGCTGTTCCACAGACCAGGACCGTAGCGGTGGAACCGGGTCTACCTGAGGTTCTCTGGCAGGCTGTTCCACAGACCAGGGCCGTGATGGTGGAACCGGGTCTACCTGAGGTTCTCTGGCAGGCTGTTCCACAGACCAGGACCGTGATGATGGAACCGGGTCTACCTGAGGTTCTCTGGCTGTTCCACAGACCAAAAATTTCATTAAACTCTTTTGTACTATAATACTGACAAATGTTAGAAGTATTAAATTTGGAATAAAAATGCACATCAGGATCAATATCACTATTAAAAGACTCAGCAGAATTTAAAAATGTATTAATTTCATTAACACACATAAAACTGGATAGGATAGAAGTATGTTTACCGTATGACCTTATATTTACAAAGAATAATCCAAAGAATTATTTCCTGACACCACCAAGCAAACTAGGCATTTGGTTTAGTTAACTGAGGTGCAGTGCGGGGCGGATGAACAACCAATTTATCATATTTCAGATATGCTATATCACCTCTTTCCCGCGCTGCTTTCAGGGCTGGTAAAAGTTCTCTCCTTTTCTGTCGGACACTTTCAGGAAAATCCTCATTTCTGAAGATCCCTGACCCTTTCAGCCTCCTTGTGCGATCCAGAACAGCCAGTCTATCCTTCAAACGTAGAAAGCTCACCACGATGGGACGTGGCTTGTCCAAGTTAGCAGACACAAACTTCCTAGCTCTATGCACCCGATCCAGCTCAATCTGGGCATGATCCAGTTGAAGTTTCTCTGCAAAAAGCTTCCTCACCTGGTCTTCACAATCAGTAGCAGTTTCCTTTCTTGACTCTTTGATGCCATCGATTACAACATTGTTGCGTCTTGAAAGGCCATCTAGAGATTCAGTCTTATCAGAATAAGCCAGAGGACTTTTGCAGATAGTGCAGTTTGCAGTTTTTTATCAAGGTAGACGATGAAATCTTAAAATCATCCACATCCTTTTGAGTCATTTCTAGGCTCTGTTTAAAATCATACATGTATTTTGCAGGTCATCTATTCTTTTATTTGAGGATTCCACAAACACCTGAAGACAGGATTTAAAACTTCTTTCTTGTTGTTCAAGCAGAGTTTTATAAAATTCTTTCTGCTGGTCCAATAGTTCGTGCACCTGAGACACGGTGACATGCTCTTCAGAGTTGGTGCTGTTAGCCTTTGGAGGCATGTTGGTAGATTCTGAGGCCGACAAGGCCCAAGCCTCACTTACAGGCAGATAAACTAAAGGTTAAGCTGGACCAAAGAGTGACAAATCAACACCCTTTGGTTTCTTTGGAGTACAACAAGTAGAGTAGATCCAGAAATTTTACCGGGATTCTTTAGATTTTTGTTGGATACAGGAGCAGCATCAGGTCAGGGAAAAACGACCATTGGATTATATATCATCTAGCTATCCTGAACCTTTAATCCCAATCAACATCAGAACCTTTAATCCCAGTCTTCATCAGAACCTTTTATTCCAAATAAGTATCCATAAACTTTAATCCCAGTCAGCATCTAGAACCTTTAATCCCAGTCAGCATCAGAACCTTTAATCCCAGTCAGCATCTAGAACCTTTAATCCCAGTCAGCATCAAAACCTTTAATCCCAGTCAGCATCAGAACCTTCAATCCCAGTCAGTATCAGAACCTTCAATCCCAGTCAGTATCAGAACCTTCAATCCCAGTCAGCATCTAGAACCTTTAATCCCAGTCAGCATCAGAACCTTCAATCCCAGTCAGTATCAGAACCTTCAATCCCAGTCAGCATCTAGAACCTTTAATCCCAGTCAGCATCAGAACCTTTTATTCCCAATAAGTAGAACCTTTAATCCCAGTCAGCATCAGAACCTTTAATCCCAGTCAGCATCTATGACCTTTAATCCCAGTCAGCATCCAGAACCTTTAATCCCAGTCAGCATCTAGAACCTTTAATCCCAGTCAGCATCTAGAACCTTTAATCCCAGTCAGCATCTATGACCTTTAATCCCAGTCAGCATCCAGAACCTTTAATCCCAGTCAGCATCTAGAACCTTTAATCCCAGTCAGCATCAGAACCTTTAATCCCAGTCAGCATCAGAACCTTCAATCCCAGTCAGCATCAGAGCCTTCAATCCCAGTCAGCATCAGAACCTTCAATCCCAGTCAGCATCTAGAACCTTTAATCCCAGTCAGCATCAGAACCTTTTATTCCCAATAAGTAGAACCTTTAATCCCAGTCAGCATCAGAACCTTTAATCCCAGTCAGCATCTATGACCTTTAATCCCAGTCAGCATCCAGAACCTTTAATCCCAGTCAGCATCTAGAACCTTTAATCCCAGTCAGCATCTATGACCTTTAATCCCAGTCAGCATCCAGAACCTTTAATCCCAGTCAGCATCTAGAACCTTTAATCCCAGTCAGCATCAGAACCTTTAATCCCAGTCAGCATCCAGAACCTTTAATCCCAGTCAGCATCTAGAACCTTTAATCCCAGTCAGCATCTAGAACCTTTAATCCCAGTCAGCAACAGAACCTTTTATCCCAGTCAGCATCGAGAACCTTTAATCCCAGATAGCATCAGAATTTTTAATATCAGTCAGCATCAGAACCTTTAATTCCAAGTAAGTAACAGAACGTTTAATCCCCGTCACCATCAGAACTTTTAATCCCAGTCTTCATCAGAACCTTTAATTCCCAGTAAGTATCCATAACATTTAATCCCAGTCAGCATCAGAACCTTTAATCCCAGTCAGCATCAGAACTTTAAATCCCAGTCAGCATCAGAACCTTTAATCCCAGTCAGCCTTTAGAACCTTTAATCCCAGTCAGCATCAGAACCTTTAATCCCAGTCAGCATCAGAACCTTTAATCCCAGTCAGCATCAGAACCTTTAATCCCAGTCATCATCTAGAACCTTTAATCCCAGTCAGCATCAGAACCTTTAATCCCAGTCAGCATCTAGAACCTTTACTCCCAGTCAGCATCAGAACCTTTAATCCCAGTCAGCATCTAGAACCTTTAATCCCAGTCAGCATCAGAACCTTTAATCCCAGTCAGCATCAGAACCTTTAATCCCAGTCAGCATCAGAATATTTAATCCCAGTCAGCATCTAGAACCTTTAATCCCAGTCAGCATCAGAACCTTTAATCCCAGTCAGCATCAGAACCTTCAATCCCAGTCAGCATCAGAACCTTTAATCCCAGTCTTCATCAGAACCTTTAATCCCAGTCATGATATAGAACCTTTAATCCCAGTCAGCATCAGAACCTTTAATTCCAGTCAGCATCAGAACCTTTAATCCCAGTCAGCATCAGAACATTTAATCCCAGTCAGCATCTAGAACCTTTAATCCCAGTCAGCATCAGAACCTTTAATCCCAGTCAGCATCAGAACCTTTAATCCCAGTCAGCATCAGAACCTTTAATCCCAGTCATCATCTACAACCTTTACTCCCAGTCAGCATCAGAACCTTTAATCCCAGTCAGCATCAGAACCTTTAATCCCAGTCAGCATCAGAACCTTTAATCCCAGTCAGCATCAGAACCATTAATCCCAGTCAGCATCAGAACCTTTAATCCCAGTCAGCAGTTTCATCATTCTCGCTCTTTAATGATGGTTTTTAATCTATAATTCTGTCTCTCCTGTAAATTGGAGACATTAACAGCAAACATGACTCATTTATTCCAGTGTGGCATAAAAACCCAGAATGAGGTGATCGCTCTGTGAATCAGTAACCAGAAGGAAGATGATTCTCACCGAACATGTGTGATGACATGTGCGATGTGACAGGCCAGGACACACCTGCATTATGGTCATAATCTCATCATATCTCTGCTTTACAACATCTCCCACCTGAGATCCACCTCATGTTGTAGGACTTTGGCTTCAGTGAGCTGTTGAAGACATCCTCCAGGGTGAAAGTTTTCCTGCTGGCCTCCTCCTCCTCTGAAAACGCATATGAGAGGTTTGACGTCACAGAGATTACAAACAGCAGTTGTCAGATTAATGTTGGACATTTGAAGCCATGAATCCGCGTCTCTGTCGGTCCAAAGTGTCCTTCATGGTGAGCTCTCTGTACTTCTGGGGAAACTTCAATAACCTGGAATCTAAACGCATCGTGCGTAATGACGCGCGCGTACAGTCGCGCAGCAACAAGTGTTATAGAAAAACTCACCCCTCAGGAATATGACCGTGGGCACCACTATCAGGACGACGACCACCGCGACCCCGAAGACCCCGAGGACCACCTTGGCGATGGAAACCTGTTGGTTGAGGAGACAAAGAGTCAGAAAATGGCCGAGCGCGAGACGACCATCCAGAAATGAGCCTGAACGAACCACTCACCATGTTTCTGCGTTTCAGAGCCCAGAAGGTGAAGCGTTTAACTCCTACAACTTCACGCGACCAGCTCTGCACGCGCAGCACCAAGTTATAAACACGCGCGGCCGTTAAACATTATCTCAGCTGGAGTTCCAAAGGTGGAGAAGCGGGTCGGAGTAAAGTTCTCGGCTTTGATGCTGAGCCAGTGTTATGAGGAAGTGTGTTCCCCAGACTGGCCGCTGCTCCGCGGGCACGCTCCGGCATCTCCGCGTGAGAGCCGCAGCTCTCACTCACATTTCACTGCAGACTGCGGCTGCGTTTTCCTGCTGTGCAAAGCTGCGGCATTTCTATGCACATCAAAGTTTAAAATCACTTTGCACGAGGCAACAGGAAGAGTCAGCGCGCGACAGTCACGGGGATCCTCTGATGTGCAGCCGGAAGTCGGTAATGACGCTTCATAGCAGAAAAATAAACAAATAAACATCCTGGATGTGAGATCAACAAGATCCTGTTCAGATCAGAGCCTGGTGGAGACAAACAGTCCAGTCAAGCTCCAGAACCAGAACCAGAACCAGGAACCTCCATCAGAACCAGAACCTGGAAGGAAAACCTGCATCAGGACCAGAACCAGGAACAAAAACCTTCATCAGAACCAGAACCAGGAACCTTCATTAGGGCCCAAACCAGGAACAAAAACTTCATCAGGACCAGAACCAGTGACAAAAACCTCCATCAGGACCAGAACCAGAACCAGGAACCTCCTTCAAAACCAGAACCTGGAAGGAAAACCTGCATCAGGACCAGAACCAGGAACCTCCATCAGAACCAGAACCTGGAAGGAAAACCTCCATCTGGACCAGAACCAGGACGGAAAACCTGCATCTGGACCAGAACCAGGAAGGAAAACCTCCATCTGGACCAGAACCAGGAAGGAAAACCTCCATCAGGACCAGAACCAGGAGGAAAACCTCCATCAGAACCAGGAACCTCCATCAGAACCAGGAACAAAAACCTCCATCAGGACCAGAACCAGAACCAGGAATCTCCATCAGAACCAGAACCTGGAAGGAAAACCTGCATCAGGACCAGAACCAGGAGGAAAACCTCCATCAGAACCAGAACCAGGAAGGAAAACTTGCATCAGGACCAGAACCTGGAACAAAAAACTCCATCAGGACCAGAACCAGGAAGGAAAACCTCCATCAGAACCAGAACCAGGAAGGAAAACCTCCATCAGAACCAGAACCCGGAACAAAAACCTCCATCAGGACCAGAACAAGAACCAGGAACCTCCATTAGAACCAGAACCAGTGACAAAAACCTCCATCTGGACCAGAACCTGGAAGGAAAACCTCCATCTGGACCAGAAGCAGGAAGGAAAACCTCCATCAGGACCAGGAACAAAAACCTCCATCGGGACCAGGAACAAAAACCTCCATCAGGACCAGAAACAGAACCAGGAACCTCCATCAGAACCAGAACCTGGAAGGAAAACCTCCATCTGGACCAGAACCAGGAAGGAAAACCTCCATCTGGACCAGAACCAGGAAGGAAAACCTCCATCAGGACCAGAACCCGGAACAAAAACCTCCATCAGGACCAGAACAAGAACCAGGAACCTCCATTAGAACCAGAACCAGTGACAAAAACCTCCATCTGGACCAGAAGCAGGAAGGAAAACCTCCATCAGGACCAGGAACAAAAACCTCCATCGGGACCAGGAACAAAAACCTCCATCAGGACCAGAAACAGAACCAGGAACCTCCATCAGAACCAGAACCTGGAAGGAAAACCTCCATCTGGACCAGAACCAGGAAGGAAAACCTCCATCTGGACCAGAACCAGGAAGGAAAACCTCCATCAGGACCAGAACCAGGAACCTCCATCAGAACCAGGAACAAAAACCTCCATCGGGACCAGAACCAGGAACAAAAACCTCCATCAGGACCAGAACCAGAACCAGGAACCTCCATCAGAACCAGAACCTGGAAGGAAAACCTCCATCTGGACCAGAACCAGGAAGGAAAACCTCCATCTGGACCAGAACCAGGAAGGAAAACTTCCCTCAGGACCAGAACCAGGAAGGAAAACCTCCATCAGGACCAGAACCAGGAAGGAAAACCTCCATCAGGACCAGAACCACAACCAGGAACCTCCATCAGAACCAGAACCAGTGACAAAAACCTCCATCGGGACCAGAACCAGGAACAAAAACCTCCATCAGAACCAGAACCAGGAAGGAAAACTTGCATCAGGACCAGAACCACTGACAAAAACCTCCATCAGGACCAGAACCAGGAAGGAAAACCTCCATCAGGACCAGAACCAGGAACAAAAAACTCCATCAGGACCAGAACCAGGAACAAAAACCTCCATCAGAACCAGAACCTGGAAGGAAAACCTCCATCTGGACCAGAACCAGGAACGAAAACCTCCATCTGGACCAAAACCAGGAACGAAAACCTCCATCAGAACCAGACTTTGACGTCACAGATGGATAACGGTTTCTCGTCCCAGATGAAAGCCGACACTCCGACCATCATAAATGGCGTCAGATTAATAATCAGTGATGATGTCATCATTGATGACGTCATCATTAACCTGCTGAGCCGCAGCGTGGCGCCGTATGGGAACAGGTGTGGACTCACTAATCCACCTCCGAGCCCCAGGTCTTCCTTGGCACGCGCCCAGCTGACAGTAAACGCTGTTAAAAGCTTCACAAACACCAGCCGAGCCTTTATGAGGAAGACACATGGTATCTTCCTCACGCCGGACATCCTCTGCAAACACGCACATGTCAGCTAATGCAGCGTGGCTTGTTTGATGTGGCAGATGCTCCATTTACCGACACTTAACGCCTTTATAGAGTCA
This sequence comes from Atherinomorus stipes, assembly GCA_023101725.1. Lineage (NCBI taxonomy): Eukaryota > Metazoa > Chordata > Actinopteri > Atheriniformes > Atherinidae > Atherinomorus > Atherinomorus stipes. The sequence continues at coordinate 286,260 of JALJCO010006968.1, read as the reverse complement.
TTGAACGCATCTGATGGACAGTTACGGAGCTGAGGATGGAGATGGAGACCAGACAGGATGACTGGGGCTCCCACGTTGTCCCCCCCCCCCACCAGAGTCTTCAGCCTCCGCTATGAAGCTACACCAAGGCTTAAATATTCTTTTAGTTTTTGTTTGTTACCGATATCTGATTAAACAATTTTGTCCAACTTTTAAGTCAAAGTCAGCTTTATTGTCAAATGTGTCCTATGTCAGACATACGACACAGATGAAATCGCAGTCCTCTCAAACCCACGGTGCAGATAATTAAATATGACAAACTATAAGATAAAAATATAAAAATCTAGGAATCCACTCGGATAACCTACAAATCTAAACACAAACCCAAGTTTAAATACCAAAGAAGATTACAAATTTACAAATGGGTTGACAGTGTATCCAGTGTATCCGTATCCAGGTCGGGCAGTTTTCTTCTTCTGTGGCCCCTCTGGCCTGTGGGGTCCCCCAGGGGTCTGTTTTGGGCCCGCTGCTGTTTTCCTTTTATATGCTACCCCTGGGGTCAATACTTAGGAAGTATAATATCCCTTTCCACTGTTTTGCCGACGATGTGCAGGTGTACCTGCCCTTAAAAGTGCCTTCGCAGGATTCTCTTCGTGCTCTTTTTGACTGCATGAATGATATGAAAACATGGATGGACTTAAACTTTTTAAGGTTAAATAAAAACAAAACTGAAATTGTTCTTTTTGGTCGCCCTGATAAAATCCAGGTCCTCGCCAGCTTCCTTGGCCCTTTGGCGCCTAACATTCGGACTCAGGCGAGGAATCTGGGTGTGATTGTTGACGGGGCGTTTAAATCAGATAAACAGGTCGGCTCTGTGGTCAAGGCGAGCTTCTTTCAGCTTCGGCTCCTGGCCAAAGTGAAACCTTATCTTCAAAGAGCTGATCTGGAAAGAGTCGTCCATGCATTTGTTACTTCACATTTGGACGATTGCAACTCCCTGTACGTCAGTATCGCCCGGACAGAACTGAACCGTCTGCAGCTGGTCCAGAATGCAGCAGCTCGTCTCCTGACTGGAGCAAAGAAACACGAGCACATTACACCGGTGCCTTCCTCCTTCACTGGCTCCCAGTTAGGTTCAGGATTGATTTTAAGATTCTTTTATTTGTTTATAAGTCTTTGAATGGACTGGCCCCAGAATATTTAGCTGACCTTGTGAAGGTGCATAAGCCCCCAGGAGCCCTGAGGTCAGCTGACCAGTTGGTCCTGGACATCCCTCGATCCCACATGAAAACCAGAGGAGATCGAGCGTTTGCAGTTGTGGTTCCCAGGCGGTGGAACACATTTCCTCTCTCTGTGCGATCTTCCAACAGCCTTTCCATGTTTGAATCACGCCTTAAGACCCACTTGTTCACCCTGGCCTACAGCTGAGTAGAGTCACTGTTTTTATTTTCATACTTTTTAAATTTACTTTTATTGGTTTATTTTTACTGTTTTTATTGTGTTGCATTTATTTTATTCATTGTTGTCTTTAATTCTGTAAAGCACTTTGATTGGCCGCTGACCTTTTAAAAATGTGCTATAAAAATAAAGCTGACATTGACATTGACAGCAGACAATGTGAACAGTATTACGATCCTGATGTAGGACGTGGTGCAGATATTACAGTGCAATGACAATGTAAACAATGTTTCCCATATCAACCGATACCGATATCGGCAGACAACTGTGAGGTTGTATCGCGCACATCCTGAAATACGATATTCTGCTCAGAGAGCAAAGATCCAAAAATCTCCTGAACTCGGCAAGATATCAGATACTAGCAGTTATTAGATACTACCATAAATCAGATACTAGCAGTTATTAGATACTACCATATATCAGATTCTACCAGGTATTAGATACTACCATAAATCAGATACTAGCAGTTATTAGATACTACCATAAATCAGATACTAGCAGTTATTAGATACTACCATATATCAGATACTACCAGGTATTAGATACTACCATAAATCAGATACTAGCAGTTATTAGATACTACCATATATCAGATACTAGCAGTTATTAGATACTACCATACATCAGATACTAGCAGTTATTAGATACTACCATATATCAGATACTAGCAGTTATTAGATACTACCATACATCAGATACTAGCAGTTATTAGATACTACCATATATCAGATACTAGCAGGTATTAGATACTACCATAAATCAGATACTAGCAGTTATTAGATACTACCATATATCAGATACTAGCAGGTATTAGATACTACCGTATATCAGATACTAGCAGGTATTAGATACTACCATATATCAGATACTAGCAAGTATCAGATACTAGCATAGATCAGATACTAGCAGGTATCAGATACTACCATATATCAGATACTAGCAGGTATTAGATACTACCATATATCAGATACCACCATATATCAGATACTAGCAGGTATCAGATACTACCATATATCAGATACTAGCAGGTATTAGATACTACCATATATCAGATACTAGCAGTTATTAGATACTACCATACATCAGATACTAGCAGGTATTAGATACTACCATATATCAGATACTAGCAAGTATCAGATACTAGCATAGATCAGATACTAGCAGGTATCAGATACTACCATATATCAGATACTAGCAGGTATTAGATACTACCATATATCAGATACTACCATATATCAGATACTAGCAGGTATCAGATACTACCATATATCAGATACTAGCAGGTATTAGATACTACCATATATCAGATACTAGCAGTTATTAGATACTACCATACATCAGATACTAGCAGGTATTAGATACTACCATATATCAGATACTAGCAAGTATCAGATACTACCATAGATCAGATACTAGCAGGTATCAGATACTACCATGTATCAGATACTAGCAGGTATCAGATACTAGCAGGTATCAGATACTAGCAAGTATTATCAAGTCAGTCTGCAGCAGCAGCAGCTGCTCCGTAGTCACATGACTCTGAAAGGAATGCTGGGAAATGAAGTTCTTCCAGGATAACAGGGACTTCATGCTGGACCAACGATGATGGAACCAGATCTCACCAGATTTCATTAGTAAATATTTCGGTCCAAAAAACCTGATACAAATATTTTCTGACATGACATTTTCGTGCTGATATTTGCAGATAATATTGGTAAGCCGATGGATGGATGATGAGTAGATATATATACAGTTGTGTGAAAAAGTGTTTCCTCCTTCCTGATTTCTTACTTTTTTGCATGTTTGTCACTTAAAGGGACTTGAGGTAGATTCAGGTACCTGCAGCCCCCACCAAGCCGTCACGGAGCTCAAACTGAAGCTATAATGTTGTTTACTCACCTTTTTCTTCGTAGTTCCACTTTTTAGTGTCTTTCAGTTGATCTGGATCGTTTGCTGACGGCAGAAGAATCCATAACTATCGCTTACAGTGTTTGAATTTACCGCGACGTCTTCTTTCTGTATAAGAACTGCAGATGTAGCATCATTTGACGTCACGTCTGCAGGGCAGCGCGGGAAATTCAGACACCGGATTTCAGCTTTATGCAGCACACAGCCTGTTCAAGGCAACAGAGAGAAACGTGGTGAAAACGTTATTTTTGGGATTTAGTGCTTCATCACCCATTAGCATTAAATACATGGACATGCATGTTTGTTTTTAATTCCTGCCTCTGGTCCCTTTAGATGTTTCAGATCATCAAATAAATTTAAATATTAGACAAAGATAACACAAGTAAACACAAAATGCAGTTTTTAAATGAAGGTTTTTATTAGTAAGGGGGTAAACATCCAAACCTCCATGTCCCTGTGTGAAAAAGTGATCTTCCCCTAAACCTAATAACTGGTTGTTCCACCGTAGCAGCAAAAACTGCAATCAAGCGTTTGTGATAACTGGCAGTGAGTCTTCTACAGATCTGGGCATGAAAAAGTTCCTCCTTTTTCTGCCAGAAATGGTGCACTAATAGTGCACCATTACTGCACTATCACTGGCTGAACGGCTTGTCCCGCAAATACGCCATCACTTACGGTGTCCAAACTTGGCGTGTAGAAACATCCTTGTTCCGGGTGTTCATTTATGTTCTGAAATCGTTTCCCCTGGGCACACAAGTGTTTCTCTGTGCGATTAAATTAGCAGACAAGTCGCCAGTAAGTGGCTGGTAAGTGGCTGAAAGGGGAACTTTTTCATGCCCAGATCTGTGCAGTGTGAGGAGGAATTTGCTGGTGTATTCTGGATCATTGTTCTGCTGCAGAACCCAAGTGCGCTTCAGCTTGAGGTCACCAACAGATGGCCGGACGTTCTCCTTCAGGATTTTTGGTAGAAGCAGAATTCATGGTTCCATTTACCACAGCAAGTCTTCCAGGTCCTGAAGCAGCAAAACAGCCCCAGACCATCACACTACCACCACCATATTTTACTGTTGCTATGATGTTCCTTTTCTGAAATGCCGTGTTACTTCTACGCCAGATGTAATGGGACCTCCACCTTCCAGAAAGTTCCACTTTTGTCTCGTCAGTCCACAGAGGATTTTCCCAAAAGTCTTGGGGATCATCAAGATGCTTTCTGGCTAAACTGAGACGAGCCTTTATGTTCTTTTTGCTCAGCAGTGGTTTTGGTCTTGGAACTCTGCCATGCAGCCATTTTTGCCCCCCAGTCTCTTTCTGATGGGGGAGTCATGAACACTGACCTTCATTGAGGCAAGTGAGGCCTGCAGTTCTTGGATGTTGTTCTGGGGTCTTTTGTGACCTCTTGGATGAGTCGTCGCTGTGCTCTTCGGGTCATTTTGGTCGGCCGGCCCCTCCTGGGAAGGTTCACCACTGTTCCATGTTTTCACCATTTGTGGATAATGGTTCTCACTGTGGTTCTCTGGAGTCCCAAAGCTTTAGAAATGGCTTTGGAACCTTTTCCAGACTGATAGATCTCAATGACTTTGTTGATGGAGAACAGGACTGGGTGTAGATAGAGAAACTGAAGTCAGCTTTCCAAAGATGATAAACCACAGTTAATTTATGTTTTAACTGGGGGGGCAATCACTTTTTCACAGCGGACCATGGAGGTTTGGATTTTTCCTCCCTTACTAATAAAAATCTTCATCTAGAAAATGCATTTTCTGTTTACTTGTGTTATCTTTGTCTGATATTTACATTTTTTTGATCTAAAACATTTAAGTGCGACAAACATGCAAAAAGTAAGAAATTAAGAAGGGGGCAAAAACTTTTCCACACAGCTGTATACATATATATATACATATATATGTGTGCGTGTGTGTGTGTTAATTTTCCATATTTGATTTATTCTACATATTGATGTGCTTTTTGTTTTGCCTAAATCTTACATCAGTCCGGACATTTCCGTGTGAACCCTTCGTAAACCCTGCCGCTCCTGCAGTGCTGCAGCTTTGTTTATGTCCCAAGAAAGGCGGGGTAATAAACCATGAAGATCTTTTGTTGTGGGGGACGGTAACGGAAGCGTTGTCTGTGTATTCTCAGGGATAAACAGATGCTGGACTCCGTCTGAGGAGCTTCGCTGAACAACCGCTCGTCTGGATTCATGTTGCAGAAGTCTACGACTGCGCAGAGACTTTGGTCTGGAAATGGAAATAAATTCTCATCATTAAAGGTACAGTGTCATCCCCCTCTGGGGGATGACGCAGATGACGCTGTAGTGACGCAGTATCTGTGGGACGGTAGGCGATTCAAACCAGGCGAGTTAAGAAATTTAGCGCTTCAACTTGAACTTATTAATATTTGCCAATATAATAAATAATCATTAAAACAAATAATAAAAAAAAAATCAGTATAGTGAAGGGTACAACCTGGAGGGAAGCGGGGAAGATTCGATCAGCCCGGCGGATTACATTGATCTTCTGTACCATGAGCAGCAGGCCATGAAAAAAGGTTTAAAAAAACCGAAGTCAGCGTCTACTCCGGAGAGGAAAAAAAAAGTCAAGAGAGCTCGGGTAGGAGATTCCTCTAGTGCGATGTCTTCATTAGAAAACTCGGTGGACATCCTTCTCTCCATAGAGAGGAAAGTAGACAGCTTTGACGCCCGTTTGAACCTGGTGGAGGTTCTCCATAAAGAATTCCAGGCGCTCCGGGAATCATTGGAGTTCAGCCAGAAACAGGTGGAAACACTAGCGGCCGCAAACGCCGACCTACAAGACACGGTTAAGTCCCTCACTGAGGGAATAAACCGGCTGTCAGGAGAAAATAAAAAGATGAGGGAGTCAGTAATCGATCTGCAGGCTCGGAGCATGAGAGATAATCTGGTATTTGCAGGGATCCCAGAGCAGGCAGACGAAAACCCCGAGGAAACAATAAAAACCTTCATTCATAAACAACTAAAACTCCCCTCCGATACAGTCAATGGTATCGGCTTTCATCGCGTCCACCGCATGGGAAGTAAAATGCCGGATTCACGCAGACCAAGACCGATTGTTGCTAAGTTTGTTCACTTTAAACAAAAAGAGCAAGTAAAGAAGCAGGGCCGCGAGCTGAAAGGGACCAACTTTGGAGTAAACGACCAGTATCCCAAAGAAATCCTGGACCGGCGTAAAGTCCTGTTTCCTATCAGGAAAAAAGCCATTACGGAGGGATCCCGAGCTGTCATCGCGGTGGATAAATTATTTATTAACGGACATCTTTATCGGGACTCAAACATCACCCCGTGGCTCTTCTGATGTCAGGTACAGTTCAGTTTCATATCCTCCTAACTCTGATTAGATGAATTATTATCTGTTATGATCATAATTACTAATCTCACTACCGTTTCGACTTCACGGCTCACAACACGGATGCACTTTTTAAACCTCTGGTTTTCTGTCACTTTTCTTGTTTCACTTTCCACTTCTTTCCTCCCCTCTCTTTTTTTCCCTCAATCCTACACAGTGAACTGTCATTTCACTCGCGACTTTACAAACGTGAACACTACGGGTGTAGAAACTCCAGCACACGCAGCGCGAGGCACACATGCAGGTGCACGCACACACACACTGCAGGAAGAAACAGCGCGATGTACACACAGACAGACTCGTCTAGCCTGCAGCTTAGTATTCATACTTACGGCAGAAATACGCGAACAGATGCACGGCTTTATTAATATGCATGTAACACTTATTTCAGCGTTGGTTGAATGAAAATAGTCACCTGGAATGTGCGCGGAGCTCGCACAGGGGATAAGAGATTAAAAATTTCCAACCGGCTAAAAGATCTTCAGGCAGACATTGTCTTACTTCAGGAAACACATTTATCAAACTCCTCAGTCGATCTCCTTCAGACAAGACAGTTTCCACACGTGTATTCAGCTGGTTATAATTCTAGACAGAGAGGTGTAGCAATTCTGATTAATAGCAGGTTAAAATTTGACATTGATGATGTAATCAGAGATCCAGAAGGCAGATTTATAATAGTCACATTAACTGTTCAGAATCTTAAGGTATGCATTGCAAATATATATGGACCAAACGTAGATGATCCATTATTCTTTGACTCATTTTTCTCTGCTTTGCATAACTACTCTGATAGGGCGGTATTATTGGGCGGAGACTTCAACATAGTATGTGATCCAGGTATGGACAGGCTCAGTACAGCAGGACATAACAAAATATGGCATTCATCAGATATCGTTAAGCAGTACATGAAGGATTTCGGCCTTTGTGATGCATGGCGATCTCATCACCCCACCACGAGACAATATACCTTCTTCTCCTCAGTTCACCATTCCTACTCTAGATTAGATTACTTCTTAACCAGCAGCTCACTGATGAGTGAAATCTCAGAAATAGAAATCCATCCAATAACCATCAGTGATCACGCACCAGTATCATTAACTCTGAGAAATAAAACTATTAAACCAACAACTAGGAGTTGGAGATTTAATACATCATTACTGAAAGATCCTGAGTTTATCAGCTATTTTAAAAGAGAATGGTCCATTTATTTAGAGAACAACGATGTACCAGAAACTCCAGCATGTGTCCTTTGGGAAGCAGGTAAAGCAGTAATGCGAGGAAAAATAATTTCCTTCTCTTCCCATAAAAAAAAAAAAGGAAGCTGCAAGAATCTCAGAATTAGAAGTTAGAATTAAATCACTAGAAGACGCCTACCAGGTCTCCCCGGAGGAACACATGCTGAATGATATAAGGAAATTCAAGCTCGAGTTAAACAAAATAATAGACCAAAAAACACAATTCTTAGTTCAAAGACTTCGTTTAGAAAACTTCGACCATGGTAACAAGTCTGGCAAGCTTCTAGCTAATCAGTTAAAAATAAATAAGGAAAAAGCAACAATCTCCTCCGTTAAAGACTCAGAAGGAAGTATCAGCCATGATCCTGACCAGATAAATAACATTTTTAGAAACTTCTACAGAACACTATATAAATCACAAATAAACCCCACAGATGATGATATTAATCAATTTCTCAATAGTATCATTCTTCCAAAACTACAACAGGAAAATATTACGGTTTTAGATTCACCCCTCTCAATAAGTGAATTACATGACGCTCTGCAACATATGCCCAATAATAAAGCCCCAGGCCCAGATGGATATCCGGTCGAATTTTACAAAGAGTTCTGGACAATTCTGGCTCCCACTTTTTATAAAATGATACTAGAAATAAAAGAGAAACAGAAAATACCACCAAATATGAATTCAGCAAATATCACCGTATTATTAAAACCAGGTAAAGACCCGACACTTCCAGCTAGTTATCGGCCAATCTCATTAATAAATGTAGATCTTAAGATAATCAGCAAAGCACTCGCTAAAAGGATAGAAAAAATAACTCCTCTGATAATACATCCTGATCAAACTGGTTTTATTAAAGGTCGACATTCTTCTACTAACACACGCAGGCTGATTAATCTAATAGACTATGCTACCATTCATAATCTGGAATCCACTATCATCTCGTTAGATGCAGAAAAAGCCTTCGATCGTGTTAACTGGAAATTCCTGTTTGCAACATTAAATAAATTTGGTTTTGGTCCTTATTTCATAGACTGGATAAAAATATTTTATAACAACCCTAATGCATGTGTGAGGACCAATGACCAAACTTCTCCAAGTTTCTGTTTACAGCGAGGCACCAGGCAGGGCTGCCCGCTCTCCCCTTCACTTTTTGCCATTTTCATTGAACCACTAGCAGCCGCTATAAGACAGGACAGAGATATTAAAGGGATCCCCGGCAAAAATCTAGAACATAAAATAAGTCTTTATGCAGACGACGTACTGCTTTTCCTCCAGAACTCATCAACATCTCTCTCCCAGACAATCACATTGATCAATAAATTTTCAATGATATCTGAGTACTCTATTAACTGGACCAAGACTACAGCTTTATCTGTTAATTGTACTTTACAAAACATCCCTAACACCACAATACAGTCTGGTAATATCAGATATTTAGGAATAAATATTTCTCCACAACTTTCAGAGTTAATAAAGTTAAATTATGTCCAGCTATTAAAGTCAATAGAGGAAGATCTCACGCGATGGAAGCACTTACCCATATCACTCATGGGGAGAGTTGCTACCATCAAAATGATGGTTCTACCGAAAATTAACTACTTGTTCTCAATGATACCCACCAAACCTTCCTCCAGTTGGTTTAAGTCACTGGACTCTCACATTTCCAAATTTCTTTGGAAAAACAAGCCATCACGTATCAGTTTAAAAACCTTACAACAGGTAAAAGACCGGGGAGGGTTAGACTCACCCAATTTCAATTATTATTTCCTAGCAAATAAGCTACAATTTATTTCCAAATGGCTGAAACCTACCCATCTAGATGAACCGTGGCTAGACACAGAACAAGCATTATGTGAGGATCTGGATGTCTCTGATTTGCCGTTCATCAGTTCAGCAGTCAGATCTCATAAATGCTTTAAAAGTATCAACATCTGCTCTACTCTGAAAGCATGGTGGGAATTCCTGAAGTTAACCGAGTCTTCTATTATTCCATGTAAACTCACACCCATCTGGAATAACCTGGATATTTTACAAAACAAGAAAATGATTAATTTTGTGCATTGGAAGGATAAAGGAGTAAAACAATTACAACATATCATTGAAAATGGAAAATTCCTGTCATTTAATACACTTACCTTACAATACGGGATCAGTAGTACTAAATTCTTAGAATACCATCAACTTAAATCTATATTAAGCAAAAAATATACCTCTAACCAACTGATCTTGCAGACTCCGGTCAGGGTAGCAGAATTCCTGAATCTCTCTATCCCCAAACTACTGTCGAAAATATATAGATTATTATTAAAACTGGATGATTCAATTTCCCTTCCAACTTCGAAGTGGGAGGCTGACTTGTCCAGAACCCTTAACCAAAACACATGGACACAGATATGTTTAAACACGTTCCTAATGACTAAAAACTCAAATATACAGTTGATACAATTCAAGGTTTTACACAGAGTACATTACACAGGACAGAGGATGTTCAAGATGGGTCTGTCACCTTCAAATATTTGTTTGCACTGCAATGAGAATACAACAGACAATTATCTTCACGCCTTGTGGTCTTGTCCACCTGTCCAGAGGTTTTGGCTTCAGGTGTGTGATGACATGTCAACGTGGCTCAGGTGTAACTTCCCTGCAAGCCCCACACTGTGTTTACTGGGGGACTTGGATGAGATCAACACGGTAACCAACTATGCACATATGATACTTACTGTATTATGTATTGCAAAGAAAACTATCTTGGTAAACTGGAAATCCAAAAATAATCTGAGCATTAGCCAGTTTAGGAATTTCTTAGTAGACCATATCAGTATTGAGACGATGTCTGCCTCCTCTAAGAACCAGTTAGATGAATTCCACTCCCTCTGGTCCCCTGTGATTAGCTCCATCACTTAACGTTGGTGTAGGAGAGCCGCCTCGGCGATGTGGGGGTTGGGTGCCGGCGAGTGCTTGATGGCTATGGATCCCTGGCGGTTGACTTGGGGGGGGGTCTGGGCTGCCTCGCCGCTGGGGCGGGGCTGTATCCAGCCCGATGGGGGGCATGGGGGTCAGCGGTTGGGGCTGCTCTGCGGCGGTGGGCGGGTCGCTGGTGGGGCCCTGGCCGGTGGCTGTCGGCTGGCGCCGGGTGGCCGGGGGTCGTCCCGGGGCGGGGGGGGCGGGGGGTCCTGGGCCCCGGTGCTCCGGGGTGGCCCCTGCCTCCGGGGCCGGGGGACCCGGCTTGGCGCTGGGGGGGGGGCGGGCCGGCGGGACGTGCCTCCTCTGGATTTGGCCGGTCCTCACGACCTGGTGACGTCTAGTCACTGCGCCGGGGGCCGGGGCGCCTCTGCTGTGTGCGTGCGGGTGTGTGTGCTGGTGGGGGTGTGTGTGTGGTGGGGCTGGGGGATGTATCGTTGTCGTGTCTGTGTCGGGATGTGGGCATCCGGGATGTTGGTGTCGCGGGGGCGGCTATGTGGGGGGTGTGGATTTCCCCTGTGCTTGTCCTGCGTGTGGGGCTCTGGGGGTCGCGGACGGAGCTGCGCTTTCCGCCGGGGTGCTTGGTTTTCGGCGGACCCGTGGTCATGTCGTGTCGTATCGATGTTGGGGTGTCTGGCGTGGCTGTCGGGGTGTGGGGTTTTGTCCATATCGTTCAGCTCTAGTGTGTGGAGGTGGGGGGTTGCGGGGTGGCCGGGTCTTTTCCACGCCGGGTGCCTGTCCCGCCCGGCCGCTGTGTCGGTTGGGGCTGGCCTGCGCTGGTGGTCTCGTGCGGGTTGGTCTCGCGTGGTCCGGGGGCTGGGGGCGGTGGACTTGTGGCGTGGGGGGGGGGGCTGGTGGCCCCGTGGCCCCCGTCCTTGGTATGTGTGGGTGGGTGTGTGACTGGAGGGGGGGCGTGAATGCGGTTGTGTGTGTGTGTGGCTGCCTGTGGGGGTGTGTGGAGATGGGTGGGTGGGTGGGGGTGCATGGATGATGGGTGTTTGGGTGCGGGGGTGGTGGTGCATTGGTGGGGTTTGTGTGTGTCGGGTTGGGGGGGGGGGGGAAAGGGGAAAAAAAAAAAAAAAAAAAAAAAAATAGCAGCTCTGCGTGCCTCTTGGGGGGTTTGCGAGGCCTGGGGATGTTGGGCCGGTGACTCTGGCCCCTCCGCCGACCCTTTCCGCTCCCGTCCCTTTTCCCCCCTCCCTGGCCTGGCGTGGTCGAGCGCCCCCAGGGGCCGAGGCTGGCCCCTCTGTGGTGAACGCCGGACGCCGGGCCGTGGGGGCGGCCATGCCTGCCCCTTCTGCCCTGGGGGGATCCCGGGAGGCAGGGGTACCTAATGCCGGTAACGGCTCTCCTTCCAGGGGGGGGAATTCATACCCCCCTGGTCTCCTTTCCCAAGACCCCCCCCCCCACCTGCTCTACCTCACACACACACACGTAGGGTTTTTGGGGAGGGTGCGTGTCAAGCGGGCGTGGTGAGGGAGGGCACCAAAGTGCCTTTGCTTGCCACGCCTAGAGGCAGCCTGCTCCCCAGTTTTAACCACACTTAGACACCTAAACACATAAAATAACAACAGCTCACAACCACTTCTGAGGGGCGGGCCATATAGTGTGTGGAAGGAGGGAGGGGCCGGTTGGGGGGTCATGCCCCCTACGCGACCCCACTCCCGGCATGACTTGGCACTGCCCCTTAGTTTTAACTGCAAACAACACACATCTTACACACACAGTCATGAGCGGGGGGTGGGGGGGGGACAGGGTCCTTTCATACCCCGGTCTCCCGGGCGCTACTGGGGGGAGGGGGGGACAGTGGCTACTTCACGCGCCAGTGGTTAAGGCTGGCTGCATTGCGGGGGACCTGCTGGCCTGGGGGATGCCTGGCCTGCTGCGTCCGGGGGTGGGGGATGGGGGTGGTGGTGGGGGGGGGGAACGTGTTGGGGGCTTGGAGCTCGCGGCTCCTTCCCCGGCCCGAGCTACCACTCAGGAGGCACGAGGGCATGGGCAAGAGAGAGGTGGGTATGTGAGAATAATGAATGAGAGTGTGAAAGAGGAAATGTGGGAGGGAGGAACTTGGGCTGGAAGAGGGAGGAGATGTGGGTAAGTGGTTGGAGGAAAGGGGGGATGGAGGAAGGAGTGGCATGCTCGTGAGTGTCTATTAGGGATGGTCATGAGGGGCTGAAGGAAGGAAGGGCGGGAGTGTGATAGGTCAGAGGGATGGGCGGGGCTGGACATGTAAGGGGGGACTGTATGGGGTATTGGGGGTATAGGGAGGTGGGGGCGTATGTGTGGGGGGGGTGGGGAGGGGTTGGTGCAGTTATGTGGGGGGAGTGCATGTGTGTGTTAGAGGGTATGAGGAGGTGGGGGTAGGTGTGGACGGTAGAGGGAGGAGAGTGTTGGGGGTGGAGAGAGGAGTGAGTGTGGGTATGTAAGGTCGGAGAGCGGAGTGGGTGGGTGTATGTGTGTGTGGGGGGGGGGTACACGGAGGTGTTGGGTAGGGCTGGGCGGTGTGGGCGGAGGTTCGTATCTCGGTATTCGTGCCGGGCATCTTGGTGTCGGTGTGGTGCGGTGTGGCTGCGGGTTGGTTGGGGGCCGGGCGCTTTGGTGGGGGGTGCGGTTTTGTTTGTGGCTTCCGGGGCTTTTTGTGCGGGGCGGGCGCAGGGGGGATCTGTATCCTGTATGTGGTTGCTCTTGCGGTATTGATGTCTTGGGTGCCTGTGTCTCGATGTGGGGGCGGTGACGGTATATCTTTCAGCCCTAGTGTTGGGGTAGGTGTGTGGGGAGTGTGTGTGCGATCGTGGTGGCGGGGTAGGGGGTGGTAGAGGTGGTGGCGCCCTGGTGACAGGTGTATGGGGCAGGGACTTTGGGGTGGGGGCTGGCCTGCCCTGGGGGGGCGTCGTCTGGGGGGTCCGGTCCTCCTGGGTTTCGGTTGGGCCGCCCGGGTCCGGGGGCGGGGTGGCTGCTCCTGGGCGCTTGGGCCCTGGGCCCGGCGCTGTCTCCGCTCCGGGGGACGCCCGACGCCCGGTGGGGTCGGCAGCTGCTGGTCTTGGTCCGCTGGGGCCTGGGCCTCCAGACTGCAGGGGGCTCCGGCTGGGGCCGCCTTTTGCCGCCCTTCGGGGGATGCATGTCCGCTCTTTGGGGGGGGTAGCTGGGATCTGGGCCTCTGGGTGGCTGCTGGGGGCCTGGGTCGTGAGCCTTGCGGGCTTCCTCCTCCTTGCGGAGACGAGGCTGCATCTGCATGACTGTATCACCACGGAGCACCCTTTATTACGCATGTTGACACTGTGACACTACTTCCCATTGCAATGACTAGGTTGTACCTCTTCTCTACTTCCCATTGCGATGACTAGGTTGTACCTCTTCTCTACTTCCCATTGCGATGACTAGGTTGTACCTCTTCTCTACTTCCCATTGCGCTGACTAGGTTGTACCTCTTCTCTGCGTAGTTCTGCGTGTGTTTGTGTGTGTTTGTATGATCTGAGGATATTTAAGCCACCTGCAGGTCCTCCTGTAGGGGATTGCTTGTTTTGTTTTCCAACAGAGACCTTGGTTGTTTAGGGATCGCGGTACAGATGTACCAGTGAACTGTGTAAGTGGATTCATGTTTTCTCTCCTCTCTCTCTTCCTCTTCCTTACTCCTCTCTCTCTGTTTCACTTTCTATCATTACCTCTGTTAACTTTAATTTCTCCCTTGTCAGGCCCAGCAGTATGAAATGGAATGGTGTAATAGACAAATGTTTAAATAAAGAAATAAAATGAATGAACAGGATATGAAGGGGAGCCTTATGTTCATAAAGCTCCGCTTGATAAAGCAAAACTGTTCAACAGAATAAAGCAATCAGATTTCCATTCTGCTTGCTTCGATGCTGGACAGGACAAGTAAAAAAAAAAAAAAAAAAAAAAGGAAAAAAAAAAAAAAAAAAAAAAAAAAAGTACAGTGTGTAAGAATTACTAACATCTAGTGGTGAAGATGAGTATAGCAGTGACTTCATATTCCAGCACTGTTATGAATGTACGGTGGCCCTCAGTGGCCAAAATTCTCCCAGACATGAAGATATTTTTCGATCTGTGAGTGGATCTGTGGTCTTAGGTGTACAGCAAGGTTACACTAGTTTTAGATTTTCAATGAGTTTGTTTTTATTTAGTTGTGACTTTTTGTTTTTCAATGCAGTTAGTTTCCATTAGTTTTTGAGCAGCTTTGCTAGATTTTATTAGTTTTTATTTTATTTTAGTTTTACCTTCATGAAGAGCTCAAACAATGTCCAAATATTTCTCAGTTTAAAGGATTTAAAGAACGAGTATTCGACAAGTGTAAAAATAGATAACATAAACAGACATAATTCAGATTGTACACAGAATTACAAATAAATATGAAAGAGTAAGATGGTTTTGTACAGGTGCATAATATGAATGAATGTATATACATAAATTTGTTGTGTGTGCATGCTAATGTTGGAGTAAATTTTTTCTGTATTTTCTGTAAATTTATCTTCTCAAATTTCACGCAGAATGAGATTAAGGGTCGGCAAGTATGATGATAAAAAAGAGGCAGGACTAGGACTAAATAAGTTTTTCTTCATCCTGCTCCTTTTTTGAACCTTTTGGACCTTATAGTAACTGTTATTTCTCACTTAATTTGTTATTATATATTAATTTGATGGACAATTTATTTATACATGTTATGTTTTGTCCAAATAAGGGAAGAATCAATCAATCAAGTATCTTTTGGAAAATGCTTAGTTTCTGTTTAGCTTTTATTAGTTGCAGTGTTAGGTTTAGTTTCTTTCCCTAGAAATTTTTGGTATTTGTCCAGTGTGACATTCAAAATCATCAGAAAGTCACTTGAAATAAAACCAGTAGAGCAAATTAATAGATTAAACAGAAATAGATTTTACATCAACCCAAAAGGCTCATGTATTAAATAAATGTATAAAGTCTGAAGCTAAGGATGTTTATGCAATAATTTTAGTTAGTTTTAGTAAGTTTTGTAAAGACAATCCAGTTTCAGTTATTAATTTTTAACAGGTGTCATTATTATTTTTTATTTCAGTTAACGAAAATGTTTTTTCAATTTTGGATTTAGTTTTTCCGTTTGAGTTATCTAGAATAACCTTGATTGAGGGCTGTTGCTGTAAAAAGGGAAATATACCTGCACATCATCTGCATAATGGTCAAGGAATGTCATGTGTTTTGAAAACAGAATCAAGAGGACACATTAAAAATTATAATAATAATCGAACCCAGAATAGAGCCCTGGGGAACCCCACGAGAGAGAGGGGGGCTGAAGAGAATGTATCAATGTTCACTTTTTTTCTATTTGAAATGGGATAATGCATACAGTATATACCATAGTAACCTTGGTCTACAGTAGCTATGACTGTACTACAGGGAACTACTTTTATGTCTTTTAAGGCGTTACTGATCCCAAACAGTCTCTAACTCCCATTAAACAAAGCTGCTACAGCAGCTTTAAAGTCCAGAGGGTTCTTACTTCACACACATTGTTTTGTCCATTTAGGGACACCATAGTGAAAATGGTGGAACAAATACGGTGGCCTGTATGTATTTGCACCTCAGCAAGTAGATATAAATGACTCATTCTAAGAAAACATGTAACAGGTGTTCTTGTGCAGCAATTACACATCAATATATACACAGTTTTATATTATATATCACATTTTCCTGCCATTGACCTTGATTTTTTTACACACTGCACCTTTAAGAACGGCAGCAAACAGAGTAGTTTGAGTTAAAGTGTTGTAAGTTTTGCATTAAAAAATTACAGTCCTAGGAGAAAGGACCGGGAGAGTGAAAATGAAAACAGATTCAATTATATGTACAAGAAAATTCAAATGTCTTCATATTAAAGGCAACTACATCTTGTACATCAAAACAATAATTAAAAAAAATGCATCCACAGAATGTCCAGAGTGAAAAAAACTATATATTTCTACTATTGGAAATTTATTATTATTTTTACTAATCAAATCAAATCAAATCAAACTTTATTTATAAAGCACTTTTCCTGCCAAAGGCAACCCAAAGTGCTTTTCAAGACAATAATAACAAATACATTTTTAAAATAAAAAACAGGCCTTCACACCACCCAAGCACAAAACACAGCACACATAACTATTTGCATGCAAGCACAACATCCCCCCAACCCCAACCCCAACCCCACCCACCCACTCAACTGTACGTATAACTTCCAACCCCTAAAATAAGATAAAAACACTCAGAGTAATAAACATCTGGCCTGACCTGCTGTGAGGAAGCGGTTATTTGGGGATCCGTTCACTCCAGGAGCCAGACACGGTCCCAGAAGGTGTTTCTGCAGGGACCAACCAGATCAGGGCAGGCGGGGTCCACACCACAGGGATAGGGCTGCAGTACCGGGCCCAGCCACCAGGACCAGGGTCCAGACCACAGGGATAGGGCTGCAGTACCGGGCCCAGCCACCAGGACCAGGGTCCACACCACAGGGATAGGGCTGCAGTACCGGGCCCAGCCACCAGGACCAGGGTCCACACCACAGGGATAGGCCAGGACCAGGGTCCCTGCCACCAGGACCAGGGTCCACACCACAGCGACAGGGCTGCAGTACCGGGCCCAGCCACCAGGACCAGGGTCCAGACCACAGGGATAGGGCTGCAGTACCGGGCCCAGCCACCAGGACCAGGGTCCACACCACAGGGATAGGCCAGGACCAGGGTCCCTGCCACCAGGACCAGGGTCCACACCACAGCGACAGGGCTGCAGTACCGGGCCCAGCCACCAGGACCAGGGTCCAGACCACAGGGATAGGGCTGCAGTACCGGGCCCAGCCACCAGGACCAGGGTCCAGACCACAGGGATAGGGCTGCAGTACCGGGCCCAGCCACCAGGACCAGGGTCCACACCACAGGGATAGGCCAGGACCAGGGTCCCTGCCACCAGGACCAGGGTCCACACCACAGCGACAGGGCTGCAGTACCGTGCCCCAGCCACCAGGACCAGGGTCCACACCACAGCGACAGGGCTGCAGTACCGGGCCCCAGCCACCAGGACCAGGGTCCACACCACAGGGATAGGGCTGCAGTACCGTGCCCCAGCCACCAGGACCAGGGTCCACACCACAGCGACAGGGCTGCAGTACCGTGACCCAGCCACCAGGACCAGGGTCCACACCACAGGGATGGGGATGCAGTACCGGGCCCCTGCCACCAGGACCAGGGTCCATACCACAGGGATAGGGCTGTAGTACTGGGCCCCAGCCACCAGGACCAGGACCCACACCACAGGGATAGGGCTGCAGTACCGGGCCCCTGCCACCAGGACCAGGGTCCATACCACAGAGATTGGGCTGTAGTACCGGGCCCCAGCCACCAGGACCAGGGTCCACACCACAGGGATAGGGCTGCAGTACGGGGCCCCAGCCGCCAGGACCAGGGTCCACACCACAGCGATAGGGCTGAAGTACCGGGCCCTGGCCACCAGGACCAGAGTCCACACCACAGGGATAGGGCTGCAGTACCGGGCCCCAGCCACCAGGAGCAGGGTCCACACCACAGTGATAGGGCTGCAGTACCGGCCCCCGGCCACCAGGACCAGGGTTCACACCACAGGGATAGGCCAGGACCAGGGTCCACACCACAGTGATAGGGCTGCAGTACCGGGCCCAGCCGCCAGGACCAGGGTCCACACCACAGAGATAGGGCTGCAGTACCGGGCCCCGGCCACCAGGACCTGGGTCCACACCACAGTGATAGGGCTGCAGTACCGGGCCCCAGCCACCAGGACCAGGGTCCACACCACAGCGATGGGTCTGCAGGACCGGGCCCCAGCCGCCAGGACCAGGGTCCACACCACAGCGATGGGTCTGCAGGACCGGGCCCCAGCCACCAGGACCTGGGTCCACACCACAGTGATAGGGCTGCAGTACCGGGCCCCAGCCACCAGGACCA
Source organism: Atherinomorus stipes (assembly GCA_023101725.1). Classification (NCBI taxonomy): domain Eukaryota; kingdom Metazoa; phylum Chordata; class Actinopteri; order Atheriniformes; family Atherinidae; genus Atherinomorus; species Atherinomorus stipes. Next base: position 267,398 of record JALJCO010006968.1, on the reverse strand, counting down.
GGGTCCACACCACAGCAATAGGGCTGCAGTACCGGGCCCCAGCCGTCAGGACCAGGGTCCACACCACAGTGATAGGGCTGCAGTGCCGGGCCCCAGCCACCAGGACCAGGGTCCACACCACAGAGATAGGGCTTCAGTACCGGGCCCCGGCCACCAGGAGCAGGGTCCACACCACAGTGATAGGGCTGCAGTGCCGGGCCCCGGCCACCAGGACCAGGGTCCACACCACAACGATAGGGCTGCAGTACCGGGCCCCGGCCACCAGGACCAGGGTCCACACCACAGTGATAGGTCTGCAGTACTGGGCCCAGCCACCAGGACCAGGGTCCACATCACAGCCATAGGGCTTCAGTACCGGGCCCCAGCCTCCAGGACCAGGGTCCACACCACAGAGCAGTACCGGGCCCCGGCCACCAGGACCACGGTCCACACCACAGTGATAGGGCTGCAATACCGGGCCCCAGCCACCAGGACCAGGGACCAAACCACAGCGACAGGGCTGCAGTACCGGGCCCCAGCCACCAGGACCAGGGTCCACACCACAGTGATAGGGCTGCAATACCGGGCCCCAGCCACCAGGACCAGGGACCAAACCACAGCGACAGGGCTGCAGTACTGGGCCCCAGCCACCAGGACCAGGGTCCATACCACAGGGATAGGGCTGCAGTACCGGGCCCCAGCCGCCAGGACCAGGGTCCATACCACAGGGATAGGGCTGCAGTAGCGGGCCCAAGCCGCCAGGACCATGGTCCACACCACAGGTATAGGGCAGCAGTACTGGGCCCCAGCCACCAGGACCAGGGTCCATACCACAGGGATAGGGCTGCAGTACCGGGCCCCGGCCACCAGGACCAGGGTCCACACCACAGGGATAGGCCAGGACCAGGGTCCCTGCCACCAGGACCAGGGTCCACACCACAGAGATAGGGCTGCAGTACCGGGCCCCGGCCACCAGGACCAGGGTCCACACCACAGAGATAGGGCTGCAGTACCGGCCCCCGGCCACCAGGACCAGGGTCCACACCACAGGGATAGGGCTGCAGTACCGGGCCCCAGCCACCAGGACCAGGGTCCATACCACAGGGATTGGGCTGCAGAACCGGGCCCCAGCCACCAGGACCAGGGCAGCCACCCGCCAGCTCCCTCCAGACTCAGGTGGCAAAGCTCCCAGAATGAGCTACTATTGTTGTTTTATCAATTTTGACGGGTCCACATAATAGCAGGGAAAAAAGTATTAAACACTTCAAAAAATTTTTCGGATATTTATTTCTAGTAGAGATATTGACATGAAATTGTCACCAGATGTTGGAAACAACCCAAGTAATGCACATTTATGTCGGCTTAATTCTTTTCTTCTTGTTTTAATTTGTACAGTTATATTTTCTACACTTTTATGCAAACTTTAACTCTAGAAATATATGTTAATCTTTATGCAATTGATACTTTTTTTTTATCATTTTTGTATTAAAAAAACATTTTTCTATACGTTAATCTTTTTTAAGTTTCTTAATCTAATTTAAATATTTTATTTTACTTTATTTCATTTTATGATATTTTATTTCTGGTGCTCATCTATCTATAATTATGTTCCAATCTTTTAACATTTAATTTATTTCAGTCTTCTTGTATATTTATCAATTCATTTCTGTTCTTTATTGCCTTGTAGTCACTTTTATTCCTTTTTATTATACTATCTTAGTTTTTACGTATTTATTGTTAAAGACAAATCAATTTATCTTCTCTCATGTTATAGTTGGTGGAAAAATAAAAACCCCACTGTGGGTGGTGTTGGTGAAAGTCCATCCAGGTTGCCATGGCACCATCTAGTGGTGCATGTCATACAAGACAATTGGTTTTAAAACATTATTTTCTTTTTATGACACAAATACAACATTTTAACATAATCATCAGCAAAATATGTTTAAGTTTGATTCCTTAAATCAATATTTGTGCTGTCATGCTGTTACATGATCGCTGATAAGTAATAATTTTACTCTTAATAATAAAATCAAAGAAGAATTTTTAAAAATTAGAATTATATCCAAGATATATCCAGCAAAAAAGATTTTAGATTTATATGAAAAATTGTTGTCATTTTTGTGGCTTGAATAACGAAACTATTGGACATTTGATTAATTACTGTTTATCACAGATGTTCTCGATAAATGCAGAGAATTTAATTTCAGAACACAACACTCATTTTATCTTTTATTTACTTTGAAGACATTAAATTTGAAAAGAACTTCATACACCATCCAGAACTTTAAAGAGCTGTAAAAACAAAATTTATTCAGGAAAAATTCTTACATGTTGTGTTTATTATTTTTCTTCAATGGTTCTTTAGCTTTTTTATCTGGATGAGGATTAGGTCCACTGAAGAAAAATAATCTGAGAAAAAAACTGAATTCTGACCTTAATCTCAGGGTTCTGATTTTTTTCCAGAATGTAAAAAAGAAAGAAGAAATTAAAACAAATTAATTGAATGATTAATTATTATCATTACTATTATTATTAAAAATAATAATAATAATGATAATGAAAATAATAATACTAATAATAACAGTAATTGGGAGATTTTACTTTAGTTTCTTAGGAAAAAAAAGTCAGAATTCTCACTTTTTTAAAATAATTTTAATAATTTTTTTTTTCTTCAGTGGCCCTGATCCTTTTTGTAATATATATACTGTGATAAATAAATATATATATATATATATATATATATGTATATATATATATACACATATATATATATGTATATGCATATATATCAATTTCTTTAAACTCTTTGTAAAATCTCTGTTTTATTGTTTTTTTTTATCGCTTGCAAACAATTTTGTTCTGTTTATATTTGCTTTTTTTTAAAATGAAGTAATAACTAGCCCTGTCAGACTTGCACTGGAAGGCGGTAATATTGCGTTCTTTGTCCTTTATAGTTTATAGTTTGTTAATGTCTTCATGGTCTTGGACCTTCTTATTTATCCGACCTACTTTTAAACTATGAACCCTCGCGGACCCTGAGGTCCTCTGGTACCGGCTTTTAACTTGTCCCCAAAGTCAGGACGAAAACCCACAGCAAGGCCTCGTTCCACTATCACGGTCCTGGTCTGTGGAACAGCCAGAGAACCTCAGGTAGACCCGGTTCCACTATCACGGTCCTGGTCTGTGGAACAGCCAGAGAACCTCAGGTAGACCCGGTTCCACTATCACGGTCCTGGTCTGTGGAACAGAGAACCTCAGGTAGACCCGGTTCCACCACTACGGTCCTGGTCTGTGGAACAGAGAACCTCAGGTAGACCCGGTTCCACCATCACGGTCCTGGTCTGTGGAACAGAGAACCTCAGGTAGACCCGGTTACACTATCACGGTCCTGGTCTGTGGAACAGCCAGAGAACCTCAGGTAGACCCGGTTACACTATCACGGTCCTGGTCTGTGGAACAGCCAGAGAACCTCAGGTAGACCCGGTTCCATCATCACGGTCCTGGTCTGTGGAACAGCCAGAGAACCTCAGGTAGACCCGGTTACACTATCACGGTCCTCGTCTGTGGAACAGCCTGAGAACCTCAGGTAGACCCGGTTCCACTATAACGGTCCTGGTCTGTGGAACAGCCAGAGAACCTCAGGTAGACCCGGTTCCACTATCACGGTCCTGGTCTGTGGAACAGAGAACCTCAGGTAGACCCGGTTCCACTATCACGGTCCTGGTCTGTGGAACAGCCAGAGAACCTCAGGTAGACCCGGTTCCACTATCACGGTCCTGGTCTGTGGAACAGAGAACCTCAGATAGACCCAGTTCCACTATCACGGTCCTGGTCTGTGGAACAGCCAGAGAACCTCAGGTAGACCCGGTTCCACTATCACGGTCCTGGTCTGTGGAACAGCCAGAGAACCTCAGGTAGACCCGGTTCCACTATCACGGTCCTGGTCTGTGGAACAGCCACAGAACCTCAGGTAGACCCGGTTCCATCATCACGGTCCTGGTCTGTGGAACAGCCAGAGAACCTCAGGTAGACCCGGTTCCACTATCACGGTCCTGGTCTGTGGAACAGAGAACCTCAGGTAAACCCGGTTCCATCATCACGGTCCTGGTCTGTGGAACAGCCAGAGAACCTCAGGTAGACCCGGTTCCATCATCACGGTCCTGGTCTGTGGAACAGCCACAGAACCTCAGGTAGACCCGGTTCCATCATCACGGTCCTGGTCTGTGGAACAGCCTGCCAGAGAACCTCAAGTAGACCCGGTTCCACCATCACGGTCCTGGTCTGTGGAACAGCCACAGAACCTCAGGTAGACCCGGTTCCATCATCACGGTCCTGGTCTGTGGAACAGCCTGCCAGAGAACCTCAGGTAGACCCGGTTCCACTATAACGGTCCTGGTCTGTGGAACAGCCACAGAACCTCAGGTAGACCCGGTTCCACCATCACGGTCCTGGTCTGTGGAACAGCCTGCCAGAGAACCTCAGGTAGACCCGGTTCCATCATCACGGTCCTGGTCTGTGGAACAGCCTGCCAGAGAACCTCAGGTAGACCCGGTTCCACTATAACGGTCCTGGTCTGTGGAACAGCCACAGAACCTCAGGTAGACCCGGTTCCACCATCACGGTCCTGGTCTGTGGAACAGCCTGCCAGAGAACCTCAGGTAGACCCGGTTCCATCATCACGGTCCTGGTCTGTGGAACAGCCTGCCAGAGAACCTCAGGTAGACCCGGTTCCATCATCACGGTCCTGGTCTGTGGAACAGCCTGCCAGAGAACCTCAGGTAGACCCGGTTCCACTATCACGGTCCTGGTCTGTGGAACAGCCTGCCAGAGAACCTCAGGTAGACCCGGTTCCATCATCACGGTCCTGGTCTGTGGAACAGCCTGCCAGAGAACCCTCAGGTAGACCCGGTTCCATCATCACGGTCCTGGTCTGTGGAACAGCCAGAGAACCTCAGGTAGACCCGGTTCCACCATCACGGTCCTGGTCTGTGGAACAGCCAGAGAACCTCAGGTAGACCCAGTTCCACCATCACGGTCCTGGTCTGTGGAACAGCCAGAGAACCTCAGGTAGACCCGTTCCACTATCACGGTCCTGGTCTGTGGAACAGCCTGCCAGAGAACCTCAGGTAGACCCGGTTCCATCATCACGGTCCTGGTCTGTGGAACAGCCAGAGAACCTCAGGTAGACCCGGTTCCACTATCACGGTCCTGGTCTGTGGAACAGCCTGCCAGAGAACCTCAGGTAGACCCGGTTCCATCATCACGGTCCTGGTCTGTGGAACAGCCAGAGAACCTCAGGTAGACCCGGTTCCACTATCACGGTCCTGGTCTGTGGAACAGCCTGCCAGAGAACCTCAGGTAGACCCGGTTCCACTATCACGGTCCTGGTCTGTGGAACAGCCTGCCAGAGAACCTCAGGTAGACCCGTTTCCACCATCACGGTCCTGGTCTGTGGAACAGCCTGCCAGAGAACCTCAGGTAGACCCGGTTCCACCATCACAGTCCTGGTCTGTGGAACAGCCAGAGAACCTCAGGTAGACCCGGTTCCACCACTACAGTCCTGGTCTGTGGAACAGCCAGAGAACCTCAGGTAGACCCGGTTCCACTATCACAGTCCTGGTCTGTAGAACAGCCAGAGAACCTCAGGTAGACCCGGTTCCACTATCACAGTCCTGGTCTGTGGAACAGCCAGAGAACCTCAGGTAGACCCGTTTCCACCATCACAGTCCTGGTCTGTGGAACAGCCAGAGAGCCTCAGGTAGACCCGGTTCCACCACTACAGTCCTGGTCTGTGGAACAGCCAGAGAACCTCAGGTAGACCCGGTTCCACTATCACAGTCCTGGTCTGTAGAACAGCCAGAGAACCTCAGGTAGACCCGGTTCCACTATCACAGTCCTGGTCTGTAGAACAGCCAGAGAACCTCAGGTAGACCCGGTTCCACCGCTACAGTCCTGGTCTGTAGAACAGCCAGAGAACCTCAGGTAGACCCGGTTCCACTATCACAGTCCTGGTCTGTAGAACAGCCAGAGAACCTCAGGTAGACCCGGTTCCACCGCTACAGTCCTGGTCTGTGGAACAGATAAGTCTACCTTAGGTTCTCTGTTCTACAGACCAGGACCGTGATGGTGGAACCGGGTCTACCTGAGGTTCTCTGGCTGTTCCACAGACCAGGACCGTGATGGTGGAACGAGGCCTTGCTGTGGGTTTTTGTCCTGACTTTGGGGACAAGTTAAAAGCCGGTACCAGAGGACCTCAGGTAGACCCAGTTCCACCATCACGGTCCAGGTCTGTGGAACAGAGAACCTCAGGGCTGCAGACCTTTTTAATAAAGCATTTCATTGATTTGTCGTTGGTATTTTAACTGTTTCATTCTTTTATTTACTCGTGTTTATTTGTTACTGTTCTATTAAGGTTCTGATTTTACCAACACGTCATATCAGCTGTTTTTACTGTTCTATTAAGGTTCTGATTTTACCAACACGTCATATCAGCTGTTTTTACTGTTCTATTAAGGTTCTGATTTTACCAACACGTCATATCAGCTGTTTTTACTGTTCTATTAAGGTTCTGATTTTACCAACATGTCATATCAGCTGTTTTTACTGTTCTATTAAGGTTCTGATTTTACCAACATGTCATATCAGCTGGACTGTGTAATTGTTTGTCTAAATGTCATTTTATGTAAAGCACTCTGTGCTCCATGTGTGTGAGAAGTGCTTTATGAATAGACTTCCTTCACTCTTTACAGCTGCATTCAGACACGCGACCCGCTCTTTTACCGGAACATGTCGCGGAATGTACCGGACATGTACCGGCTGGTCTCCGCGTCATCGGAGCGGAAATGTTCCGGTCAGAGATGAAGCGGGAGTGGGGGGGCTGTGCGGACTTTTCCGCAACATTTCCTGATGTCTGAAAGCACCCGGGGCGCGACAAGTCCGCAACGAGCCGGCATGTGGAAGGACTTTACCGCTCATGTTCCGCAACGCGAGTCTGAAAACGTTAAAAGTCACACTGTCGCGTTTAAACAGCTCAGCGTTAATAGGCGGGGCTTATCCTCTTTCCTTCTCCCTGATTGGTCACCTCCGCTGTCAGTCAGCTCACTTCCTGGACCCGCTGAGCAGCTCGGATATGACGTAGCCGCTGTGCGGACTTAGCAGAAGTCGGAGGTTTTTACCGGAGAAAACGCTGAAGAACGGTGTCAGTTTTAGTTTTAAAGTCGTTAAACTTGTCTCTGTTTCATCTAATGGCTTATCCAGGATACGGAGGGGTGAGTGACACATTTATTACCCTTATTTTAAAGCGACACGAGCTGTAATTAGCTCGCCAACATAAACCTAGGCGCGCGTGAGTTGCTGCTTCTTCCCAGAACGGATAAAACAGGTTTTATAGTTACAAAAAAATCACAAAAACTGTAAATGTGGACGAAAGAAGCTGGTAAAACACCATCTGCACAGCCCTTCACTCACACGAAGGACTCTTTATTCCGCTGAAGGTGGGAAATGGCTCAGAAAACCATCGTGTTCCGGTTAAATGTGGGTTAGGTTAATGAAACCAGTTAGGTTAATGAAACCAGCCGAGTTCAGGATTTAAAGTTTAGTTTAATGTTGATTAAAATAGTTTAACGTTATTCACTGTGTCACTGTCATAAATGATCATAAAATGTACTTTTATAGTTTTATTGAGTCACCTGAGATCATCAAGAAAACTTTTTACTTAGATGTCAGGTATTAATATAAAATATGACGTCAGTGATAAGGTATTACGTGTACTAACTGTACTAACTCAGAGGATTAAACATCAGTCAGCTTTTGCAAAGCTAATAAGTCAAACAAACAAAAATGAGTGTAAAACAAACATTTTTATTAAAACTCAAAATTTATAAAATAACATTACTGTATGAATGAAATGATAAAAACTTTAAAATGTATTAAATTTATTGTATAATTCTACACACACTACTTACAAAAAGTTAAGGATATGTGGCTTTTTGTATGATGTCAGAATGAATCTAAAATCCTCTACAACCTTTTCAGGTGAACTGAATTAAACTTTCTCTAAACTTTTCAGTGCACATGTTCATTGTTCAATGATTAGATATTTATTTTATTCTGCATCATTCTGTTCTCCAAAAACCCAAAGTTGAATATCCATAACTTTTTCTAAGTAGTCTGTCTACAGCTGTGTGAAAAAGTTCCTCCTTCCTGATTTCTGACTTTTTTGCATGTTTGTCACATTTAAATGTTTCAGATCATCAAACAAATTTAAATATCAAAGATAACACAAGTAAACACGAAATGTAGTTTTTAAATGAAGATTTTTATTTGTAAGGGGGTAAAAATCCAAACCTCCATGTCCCTGTGTGAAAAAGTGATCTTCCCCTAAACCTAAAACCTGGTTGTTCCACCAAATACAAAAAATAAAATAATGTGTAATTGGATAGATAAATAAAATAAGGCAATATAAATTTATTTGCAATGTAGGAATAAAATGTTTTTATATATGAAATTTAAATCAAATTTATTTTATAAATCGTTTTTGTTTTTAAAACTTTTTTATTCACTATATAAATAGTTTAGGAAGTAGATTTTAAATGTATCACTTAGACAAATATTGTTGAAAGTTCTGGTTTATTAAAATTGTTATAAAAGCATAGAATGTGAACATCCTGATGATGTACTTGTAGTACTTTTCCCTGAAAAGAAGTGAAAATGAGGAGTTTTTGTTATTTCTGTGCTGTAATGCTGAACTGAAATAGTCGGGGTCATAACCGTGTCCCCCCCCCCATCCAGAGTTCAAGGTTTCTTCCGGTTCCTGCAGGATTTACAGTCGTCCTCAAAATGATCCACACCCTCCAATTAAAGAAGGAAAAACCAGCTGGCAGTCAAATACGAGGAAACTGACAAAAGTGATGACAAATAAATAATCAATGAAAATCAGGACATTGATTTTAAATTGTGGTTCAACAGAAATATGAAAAACAAAAATAAAACGAGTAAACAAGCATGATGGAGCTCTGAAGATAAAATGTTTCTGAGCAACACTTTGATTCAATCACTGCAATCAGGTGTTTCTGTAACGTCCAATCAGACGCCTGCACCTGCTGTCTAAAGTGTGTGGGACAGTTTTGTTTGTTTGTTTTTAGAAAAGCATCATTTCTGACCACGATTCAAAAGCAATGTTTCATTTCACTACATTATGATTTTATACGTTTTTATTTAGGGCTGCACGTGGCGTGGTGGTTAGCACCGCAGCCTCACAGTAAGAAGGTCGCTGGTTCGATTCCCGGCTGGGGAGGGGTTCCTTCCTGTGTGGAGTTTGCATGTTCTCCCGTGTTTGTGGGTTCTCTCCGGTTCTCCGGCTTCCTCCCACCGTCCACAGACATGATGTAGGTTAATGATCACTCTAAAATGCCCCCAGGAATGAATGTGAGTGTGAATGGTTGTCTGTCTGTGTCAGACCCTGTGACAGACTGCTTACCTGTCCAGGTGAACCCCCCCCTCGCCTGATAACAGCTGGGATAGACTCCAGCAGCCCCCGCCACCCTGAACTGGAAAAGCGGTGCAGAAAATGACTGAGATTCTTATTATTAGATTCTTGTTATTTGAGTTGTTGTGAATTTAACCTTCTGTTTAACTGGGGGGTGAGGATAACGAATTTAACCTTCTGTTTAAGGGGGGTGAGGATAACGAATTTAACCTTCTGTTTAACTGGGGGGTGAGGATAACGAATTTAACCTTCAGTTTAACTGGGGGGTGAGGATAACGAATTTAACCTTCAGTTTAACTGGGGGGTGAGGATAACGAATTTAACCTTCTGTTTAACTGGGGGTGAGGATAACGAATTTAACCTTCTGTTTAACTGGGGGGTGAGGATAACGAATTTAACCTTCTGTTTAAGGGGGGGTGAGGATAACGAATTTAACCTTCTGTTTAACTGGGGGGTGAGGATAACGAATTTAACCTTCTGTTTAACTGGGGGGTGAGGATAACGAATTTAACCTTCTGTTTAACTGGGGGGTGAGGATAACGAATTTAACCTTCTGTTTAAGGGGGGGTGAGGATAACGAATTTAACCTTCTGTTTAACTGGGGGGTGAGGATAACGAATTTAACCTTCAGTTTAACTGGGGGGTGAGGATAACGAATTTAACCTTCTGTTTAAGGGGGGGGTGAGGATAACGAATTTAACCTTCTGTTTAACTGGGGGGTGAGGATAACGAATTTAACCTTCTGTTTAACTGGGGGGGTGAGGATAACGAATTTAACCTTCTGTTTAACTGGGGGGTGAGGATAACGAATTTAACCTTCAGTTTAACTGGGGGGTGAGGATAACGAATTTAACCTTCAGTTTAACTGGGGGGTGAGGATAACGAATTTAACCTTCTGTTTAACTGGGGGGTGAGGATAACGAATTTAACCTTCTGTTTAACTGGGGGGTGAGGATAACGAATTTAACCTTCTGTTTAACTGGGGGGTGAGGATAACGATGAGCTGCGTGTGCTGACTGAACCGTGTGCTAACGTGCTTTCTCGTCACCGCGAGCGGCGTTTTCCAGACCATCCACCTGTTTCTGCTCTCATTTCTGTCTCAGTACGGCGCTCCGATGCCAGGCATGCCCCCGCAGGGAATGCCACCCCAAGGCATGCCGGGGGGTCCCATGGGAGGCCCGATGGGAGGCCCGATGGGGGGCATGGGTGGGCCGATGGGAGCTGGAGCACCTCAGGGAGGATACCCGGGCTACGGAGGAGGCTATCCGGGTGCATTCGGAGCCCCTCCCCCAGCTGCCAATGACCCGATGTGGGGGTACTTCACGGCTATCGCTGGCCAGGTGAGCATGGAGGGTTCTCCTCATCCAGGCCGGGTTTTCCTCTGAACCGGACCGGGTTTTCCTCTGAACCGGACCGGGTTTTCCTCTGAACCGGACCGGGTTTTTCTCTGAACCCGACGTGTTTTTCTCTGAACCGGACCGGGTTTTTCTCTGAACCGGACCGTGTTTTTCTCTGAACCGGACCGTGTTTTTCTCTGAACCGGACCGTGTGTTTCTCTGAACCGGACCGTGTGTTTCTCTGAACCGGACCGTGTTTTTCTCTGAACCGGACCGTGTGTTCCTCTGAACCGGACCGTGTTTTCCTCTGAACCGGACCGTGTTTTCCTCTGAACCGGACCGTGTTTTCCTCTGAACCGGACCGTGTTTTCCTTATCCAGGCCGGGTTTTCCTCTGAACCGGAACGGGTTTTTCTCTGAACCGGACCAGGTTCTCCTCTGAACTGGGTTGCTGTAACTCGGGACGTGCCGGTTTCTGGTTTCCAGGTGTACCGTGGTATAAAAACGTAGCGGTATGAAACCATCACATTCTCCACCTTCGTACTGTGACGGTGGTGAACTTCATTCTGCCGTATAAACACGGGGACGTGCGGGTCAGGTTTATGCCGCCTGTCCTCATCGTCCCCGTGTTTTATAAGACAGAACGATGTTCAGACTGTGACGGTGGTGAACTTCATTCTGCCGTATAAACACGGGGACGTGCGGGTCAGGTTTATGCCGCCTGTCCTCATCGTCCCCGTGTTTTATAAGACAGAACGATGTTCAGACCGTGACGGTGGTGAACTTCATTCTGCCGTATAAACACGGGGACGTGCGGGTCAGGTTTATGCCGCCTGTCCTCATCGTCCCCGTGTTTTATAAGACAGAACGATGTTCGGACCGTGACGGTGGTGAACGTGATTCTGCCGTATAAACATGGGGACGTGCGGGTCAGGTTTACGCCGCCTGTCCTCATCGTCCCCGTGTTTTATAAGACAGAACGATGTTCAGACCGTGACGGTGGTGAACTTCATTCTGCCGTATAAACACGGGGACGTGCGGGTCAGGTTTACGCCGCCTGTCCTCATCGTCCCCGTGTTTTATAAGACAGAACGATGTTCAGAGCGTGACGGTGGTGAACGTCATTCTGCCGTATAAACACGGGGACGTGCGGGGCAGGTTTACGCCGCCTGTCCTCATCGTCCCCGTGTTTTATAAGACAGAACGATGTTCAGACCGTGACGGTGGTGAACTTCATTCTGCCGTATAAACACGGGGACGTGCGGGTCAGGTTTACGCCGCCTGTCCTCATCGTCCCCGTGTTTTATAAGACAGAACGATGTTCAGAGCGTGACGGTGGTGAACTTCATTCTGCCGTATAAACACGGGGACGTGCGGGTCAGGTTTACGCCGCCTGTCCTCACCAACAGTCCCAGTTGGTGGCGGTAAATTCACGTCGCTCTCCAACGCCATCAAACATCAAAGGAAGTAGTCCAGATGTCCCAATAAAGGGCAGTTCAACCAAAGTAAGTTTTTTATTTACCCAGACACTTAAACAATATTTCAGAGCGTAGTCATGATACCATGGTACACCGTGGAAGCGTTATATTTAAGCTCATGGTGATTGTACCGTCAGAATTGCACACAAGCACATGCCGACTGTGACTGATGACGTTTTCTGTGCAGGACGGAGAGATCGATGCCGAAGAGCTGCAGAGGTGTCTGACTCAGGCCGGCTTCACCGGCAGCTATGCTCGTAAGTTATCTTCCCTCCTACAGCCGATGATGACGAGGTCGTCTGGGTTTGTGTCAGCAGGCTGCTTCCTCGTCATGTCACCATTCAGAGCGTCGGTTACTCTCCAGGTCGTCCCACAACGCCATCCACAGCACCTCTCACTGACGTACTGAGACAACCGATGTCCTGCAGCTTCTAACCGTTCCTCTCCGAGGAATCCTGATCCTCCATGGACTGATGTCCTGCAGCTTCTAACATTTCCTCTCTGAGGAATCCTGGTCCTCCATAGACTGATGTCCTGCAGCTTCTAACATTTCCTCTCTGAGGAATCCTGGTCCTCCATGGACTGATGTCCTGCAGCTTCTAACATTTCCTCTCTGAGGAATCCTGGTCCTCCATGGACTGATGTCCTGCAGCTTCTAACATTTCCTCTCTGAGGAATCCTGGTCCTCCATGGACTGATGTCCTGCAGCTTCTAACATTTCCTCTCTGAGGAATCCTGGTCCTCCATGGACTGATGTCCTGCAGCTTCTAACATTTCCTCTCTGAGGAATCCTGGTCCTCCATGGACTGATGTCCTGCAGCTTCTAACATTTCCTCTCTGAGGAATCCTGGTCCTCCATGGACTGATGTCCTGCAGCTTCTAACATTTCCTCTCTGAGGAATCCTGGTCCTCCATGGACTGATGTCCTGCAGCTTCTAACATTTCCTCTCTGAGGAATCCTGGTCCTCCATGGACCGATGTCCTGCAGCTTCTAACATTTCCTCTCTGAGGAATCCTGGTCCTCCATGGACTGATGTCCTGCAGCTTCTAACATTTCCTCTCTGAGGAATCCTGGTCCTCCATGGACTGATGTCCTGCAGCTTCTAACATTTCCTCTCTGAGGAATCCTGGTCCTCCATGGACTGATGTCCTGCAGCTTCTAACATTTCCTCTCTGAGGAATCCTGGTCCTCCATGGACTGATGTCCTGCAGCTTCTAACATTTCCTCTCTGAGGAATCCTGGTCCTCCATGGACTGATGTCCTGCAGCTTCTAACATTTCCTCTCTGAGGAATCCTGGTCCTCCATGGACTGATGTCCTGCAGCTTCTAACATTTCCTCTCTGAGGAATCCTGGTCCTCCATGGACCGATGTCCTGCAGCTTCTAACATTTCCTCTCTGAGGAATCCTGGTCCTCCATGGACTGATGTCCTGCAGCTTCTAACATTTCCTCTCTGAGGAATCCTGGTCCTCCATGGACTGATGTCCTGCAGCTTCTAACATTTCCTCTCTGAGGAATCCTGGTCCTCCATGGACTGATGTCCTGCAGCTTCTAACATTTCCTCTCTGAGGAATCCTGGTCCTCCATGGACTGATGTCCTGCAGCTTCTAACATTTCCTCTCTGAGGAATCCTGGTCCTCCATGGACTGATGTCCTGCAGCTTCTAACATTTCCTCTCTGAGGAATCCTGGTCCTCCATGGACTGATGTCCTGCAGCTTCTAACATTTCCTCTCTGAGGAATCCTGGTCCTCCATGGACCGATGTCCTGCAGCTTCTAACATTTCCTCTCTGAGGAATCCTGGTCCTCCATGGACTGATGTCCTGCAGCTTCTAACATTTCCTCTCTGAGGAATCCTGGTCCTCCATGGACTGATGTCCTGCAGCTTCTAACCGTTCCTCTCTAAGGAATCCTGGTCCTCCATGGACTGATGTCCTGCAGCTTCTAACATTTCCTCTCTGAGGAATCCTGGTCCTCCATGGACTGATGTCCTGCAGCTTCTAACATTTCCTCTCTGAGGAATCCTGGTCCTCCATGGACCGATGTCCTGCAGCTTCTAACATTTCCTCTCTGAGGAATCCTGGTCCTCCATGGACTGATGTCCTGCAGCTTCTAACATTTCCTCTCTGAGGAATCCTGGTCCTCCATGGACTGATGTCCTGCAGCTTCTAACATTTCCTCTCTGAGGAATCCTGGTCCTCCATGGACTGATGTCCTGCAGCTTCTAACATTTCCTCTCTGAGGAATCCTGGTCCTCCATGGACTGATGTCCTGCAGCTTCTAACATTTCCTCTCTGAGGAATCCTGGTCCTCCATGGACTGATGTCCTGCAGCTTCTTACATTTCCTCTCTGAGGACAACATGACAACATGAGCGCTGCAACAACAAATTAAATTATCAGCCAATATTGACATTAAATGTGAAATCGGAAAATATTGGTATCGGTTTTTTCGGCTGATAGTTTGAAAAATGAAATCTCGCGAGATTTCGTTACAGAGCAACAAAATCTTTTGAGATCATCGTTGATCCAGCATGAAAGTCCCTGTTATCCTGGAAGAACTTCATTTCCCAGCATTCCTTTCAGAGTCATGTGACTACGGTGCAGCTGCTGCTGCTACAGACTTAATAATACCTGATAGTATCTGTTATATGGTAGTATGTAACACCTGCTAGTATCTGATATATGGTAGTATCTAATACCTGCTAGTGTCTGATACATCGTAGTATCTAATACCTGCTAGTATCTGATATATGGTAGTATCTAATACCTGCTAGTATCTGATATGTTAGTATCTGATATATGTTAGTATCCAATACCTGCTAGTATCTGATATATGTTTGTATCTAATACCTGCTACTATCTGATATATGGTAGTATCTGATACCTTCTAGTGTCTGATACATGGTAGTATCTGATATGTTAGTATCTGATATATGGTAGTATCTAATACCTGCTAGTATCTGATATATGTTCGTATCTAATACCTGCTAGTATCTGATATGTTAGTATCTGATATATGGTAGTATCTAATACCTGCTAGTATCTGATATATGTTCGTATCTAATACCTGCTAGTATCTGATATGTTAGTATCTGATATATGTTAGTATCCAATACCTGCTAGTATCTGATATATGTTCGTATCTAATACCTGCTACTATCTGATATGTTAGTATCTGATATATGGTAGTATCTAATACCTGCTAGTATCTGATATATGGTAGTATCTGATACCTTCTAGTGTCTGATACATGGTAGTATCTAATACCTGCTAGTATCTGCTATGTTAGTATCTGATATATGTTAGTATCTAATACCTGCTATTATCTGATATGTTAGTATCTGATATATGGTAGTATCTAATACCTGCTAGTATCTGATATATGGTAGTATCTGATACCTGCTAGTATCTGATATATGGTAGTATCTAATACCTGCTAGTATCTGATATGTTAGTATCTGATATATGTTAGTATCTAATACCTGCTAGTATCTGATATATGTTAGTATCTAATACCTGCTAGTATCTAATATATGTTAGTATCTGATATATGGTAGTATCTGATACCTGCTAGTATCTGATATATGTTAGTATCTGATACCTGCTAGTATCTGATATATGTAAGTATCTGATACCTGCTAGTATTTCTCAAAATAAGAGAGATGCAACCACACAGTTTTCTGCATATATTGGTATTGGTTGATGTTGGAATTGGACAATATCAGTATATGGAGTATCGGTAAAAAAGCCTGTATCGAACATGCCTTGTTGGCTAGTTGGTGGTCTGTGCATCAGTCACCTGCAGAGCTTTGTCAACGCCGCCTGACTGAAACAAAGTTTGGGGGAAAAAAGCCGGCACCTACAGTACAGAAGTCCTGTTTTCATAGGAAAAATAAATTCAACAAACAATGATAAATTCTTTATTCGTACCAGAAGGGAAAATACATATATTAATTTTAACATAAATACATAAATTATCATAACCACAGCGGGTGGCTTCACATCTCCAACACGGAAACATGTTGGAGTTAGCGATGAGGATGATGAGGATGTCGGCAGTTGCTACAGTATCGTACATTTGTCCCGTGTTAACTTGAGGAAAGTTCCCTTTCTTTAGAACGGGACATGTTTCCTGAGGAGACGTGACCTTCCTTTCCGCTCGCTGCCTGATGCTAATGTTGGCTTGTTAGCTGAGTAATGACCGTGATGGGGCACATATGTGTCTTATTTCAGCTTAAGAAATGAAATGAAAATGAAATGAAAAATACTTTATTCAACCCAGAAGGGAAATTCAGCATTGTAAAAAGCTCACTTTTTTTTGTTTGTTTTTTTTTTTGTTTTGTTTTTAACAATATAACATTTTTATGAAATGATAATATAACAATAATAATAATCAGTCAGTCAGTCTTGTTCTTCAGGGTGATGCTGCTGCAGGAATGAATTTCTGTATCTCTCCGTCCTACAGCGAACTTGACGCAGCCTCCCACTGAACACACTCTGTTGATTCTTCACCGTGTTGTGGAGAGGAGGAAGAATCCTCCATCATCTTCATCAGCTTGTGCAGCATTCTTTTTTGAACGATCATCTCCAGCAGCTCCAGAGTTCTCCCCAGCACAGAACCAGCTTTCTTGATCAGCTTGTTTAGTTTCCTCAAGTCTCTGGTCCTGGTCCTGGTTCTGGTTCTGGTTCTGGTTCTGATGCTGCTTCCCCAGCAGATGCTGCAAAGCTGATGTCACTTTCCACAACAGACTTGTAGAAGATCTGCAACATCTTGGTGCAGACGTTGAATGATCTCAGCTTCCTTAAGAAGTAGAGTCTGCTCTGACCTTTCTTGTAGATGTAGTCAGTGTTGCATTTCCTGGTTCTGGTTCTGGTTCTGGTCCTGGTTCTGGTCTGTAGAGTCTGCTCTGACCTTTCTTGTAGATGTAGTCAGTGTTGCATTTCCTGGTCCTGGTTCTGGTTCTGGTCCTGGTTCTGGTGTGTAGAGTCTGCTCTGACCTTTCTTGTAGATGTAGTCAGTGTTGCATTTCCTGGTCCTGGTTCTGGTCCTGGTTCTGGTGTGTAGAGTCTGCTCTGACCTTTCTTGTAGATGTAGTCAGTGTTGCATTTCCTGGTTCTGGTTCTGGTCCTGGTTCTGGTCTGTAGAGTCTGCTCTGACCTTTCTTGTAGATGTAGTCACTGTTGCATTTCCAGTCTCATATGTTGTCCAGGTGAACTCCAGGTATCTGTAGTTCTCCACCACCTCCACCTCCTCTTCCAGGATGTAGACAGGACTATGCTGCTTATTCTTGCTCCTCCTGAAGTCAACAATCATCTCTTTAGTCTTGCTGGGATCTAAGATGAGCTGATTGTTGCCATTTCACAAACTGACTGACCAGTTCCCTGTACTCGGCTTCTTGTCCATCACTGATACACCCCACAACTGCAGAGTCATCAGAGTATTTCTGCAGATGACAGGATCAGAGTTGTACTGGAAGTCTGAGGTGTACAGTGTAAAGAGGAATGGTGAGAGTACAGTTCCTTGTGGTGCTCCAGTGCTGCTGATCACCATCTCAGACACACAACCTTTCAGTCTCACAAACTGTGGTCTGTTTGTTAGGTAGTCGTAAATCCAGGTGGTTGTGGAGGATCCACCTGGAAGTTATGGAGCTTCTCACATAGCAAAGCAGCTGAATAGTATTAAAGGCACTTGAAAAATCAAAGAACATGACCCTCAAAGTGCTGCCTGACTGGTCCAGATGAGAGTGGGCTCTCTGAAGCAGGAAGATGATGGCGTCTTCAACCCCAAGCCCATTACGATATGCAAACTGTAATGGGTCCTGAAAGGTGTTCACTTGCTTGTTGAGGTGAACCAGTAAGAGTCTCTCCAGGACTTTCATGATGTGAGATGTCAGAGCAACTGGTCTGTAGTCATTTGGTTCTGGTCCTGGTTCTGGTTCTGGTCTGTAGTCATCTGGTTCTGGTTCTGGTCCTGGTTCTGGTTCTGGTCTGTAGTCATTTGGTTCAGCTGGTTGTGGTTTTTTAGGGACAGGAACAAGACAGGATGTTTTCCACAGCACAGGAACTCTGTTCTGTCTCAGGCTGGTGTTAAAAAGGTGCTGGAGAACCGGACATAGTTGTTCTGAGCAGGTCTGGAGAACTCTGGGACTGACACCATCTGGACCTGCAGCCTTGTTCCGGTTCAGTTTCTCTAGTTGTTTCTTGACCTGGTCACAGGAGACAGTCAGGCTGGAGGTGGAGACAGAGGAGGTCTAAGGATGTCCTGATGTGGAGACAGAGGAGGTCTCAGGATGTCCTGATGTGAAGACAGAGGAGGTCTCAGGATGTCCTGATGTGAAGACAGAGGAGGTCTCAGGATGTCCTGATGTGAAGACAGAGGAGGTCTCAGGATGTCCTGATGTGGAGACAGAGGAGGTCTCAGGATGTCCTGATGTGGGGGGAGAGGAGGCTGTGTTCAGGTCCATGACTGAGGTGCAGGGTGACAGAGTGGGGGTGGGACAGGAAAGCTGTGGGCTCATGGAGGGTGTGTGGTGTGTTGGGTTGTCGGCAGGGGGGAACTGAACCTATTGAAGAACATGTTCAGTTCGTTAGCTCTGTCCAGACCTCCACCAGTCTGGTCCCCCTTTAACTTGAAGCCAGTGATCTTCTTCATTCCCGACCACACATCCCTCACGTTGTTCTGCTGGAGCTGCTCTCCAACTTCTTCCTGTCGTCCTCCTTGCACTTCTTAGTCTGTGTTTTCAGTTGTTTTTGTGTGGTCTTCAGTAACTCCCTGTCTCCATCCCTGAAAGCTTTCTTTTTGATGTTCAGCAGCTTTTTCAGGTCACTGGTGATCCAGGGTTTGTTATTGGGGAAGCACCTCACTGTTCTTGTTGGAACGATGTTTACCACACAGAAGTTTATGTAATCTGTCACACACTCAGTCATGGTGTTGATGTCATCTCCATGAGGTTCACAGAGGACATTCCAGTCTGTGGCCTCAAAGCACCCTCTCAGAGCATCTTCAGCCTCAGTAGACCAGGTTTTAATCGTCCTCCTAATGACTGGTTGCTGCTGAACGATGGGCTTGTAGGTGGAGGTGAGAAGAACCAGATTATGATCTGATCTTCCTAAAGGAGGCAGGGCAGAGGAGCTGTATGCATTCTTAGTATTTGCATAAAATAAGTCCAACATCTTATTTTCTCTGGTGGAGCAGCTGACAAACTGCTGGAAAGTTGGTAACGTAGCAGAGAGGGAGACGTTGTTGAAGTCTCCAGAGATCGCCATGAATGAGTTTGGATGCTGTGTTTGTAGTTTAGCCACGACGGAGCTGATGACATCACAGGCTACTATGGCTACTTAGCGAGTTTTCAGACCACCCTGATGTGTTTCATAAAGTAGCTAGCGTAGCTAGCATCTGTGACTGTGTCTGGTGTTATTGGAGACTGTTAGAGACAGAGATGAAAGAACACAACGTTAACTTACTTCTGTTAGCTGCACAAAGCATTAGCTTCCAAATGCAGATGTTCTCCTCTGCTCCATGAACAGGACTGAAGCTCCGAGCTTATGCAGATGTTCATCTCTGCTCCATGAACAGGACTGAAGCTCCGAGCTTATGCAGATGTTAAGAGAGAACATGATAAGAGGGTTCTTACATTACACACATTGTTTTGTCCATTCAGGGACACTGTATGAAAAATGGTGGAACAAATATGGCAGCCTCCATATGTGCACCGCCCAGAAAGTAGATATAAATGACTCATTCTAAGAAAATAAACCTGTGACAGCTATTCTAGTGCAGCGATTACACATCATCATAAACACAGTTTTAGATTATATGTCACATTTTTCTGCCATCGACCTCCGATTTTTTTTTACATATTGCACCTTTAAATTAAATGATGTGCGGAGAGAAAAAATGTTTTCCTGGCGCTTTGAAAAATTTCCAGTTTATTTCTGCTGTAAACATATTTATTTCTGCTGTAAAAATTTTCATTTCTGCTGTAAACATGTTTATTTTTGCTGTGAACATGTTTATTTTTGCTGTGAACATGATCATTTCTGCTTTGAACAAGTTTATTTCTGCTGTGAACATGTTCATTTTTGCTGTGAACATGTTCATTTCTGCTGTAAACATGTTCATTTTTGCTGTGAACATGTTTATTTTTTCTGTGAACATGTTCATTTCTGCTGTAAACATGTTCATTTCTGCTGTAAACATGTTTATTTTTGCTGTGAACATGTTCATTTCTGCTGTGAACATGTTTATTTCTGCTGTAAACATGTTTATTTTTGCTGTGTACATGTTTATTTTTGCTGTGAACATGTTTATTTTTGCTGTGAACAAGTTTATTTCTGCTGTGAATATGTTCATTTCTGTTGTGAACATGTTAATTTCTGCTGTGACCATGTTTTTTTTTGCTGTGATCATGTTTATTTTTGCTGTAAACAAGTTTATTTCTGCTTTGAACATGTTCATTTCTACTGTGTACATGTTTATTTGTGCTGTGAACATGTCTATTTTTGCTGTGAACAAGTTTATTTCTGCTGTGAACATGTTCAATTTTGCTGTGAACATGTTCATGTAAATAATGTGCGGAGAAAAAAAATGTTTTCCTGCCGCTTTGAAAAATTTCCAGTTTATTTCTGCTTTAAACATTTTCATTTCTGCTGTGAACATGTTTATTTCTGCTGTGAACATGTTAATTTCTACTGTGTACATGTTTATTTCTGCTGTGAACATGTTCATTTCTGCTGTAAACATGTTCATTTTTGCTGTGAACATGTTTATTTTTTCTGTGAACATGTTCATTTTTGCTGTAAAAATGTTCATTTCTGCTGTAAACATATTTATTTCTGCTGTAAAAATTTTCATTTCTGCTGTAAACATGTTTATTTTTGCTGTGAACATGTTAATTTTTGCTGTGAACATGTTTATTTTTGCTGTGAACAAGTTTATTTCTGCTGTGAATATGTTCATTTCTGTTGTGAACATGTTAATTTCTGCTGTGACCATGTTTATTTTTGCTGTGAACATGTTTATTTTTGCTGTGAACATGTTTATTTCTGCTGTGAACATGTTCAATTCTGTTGTGAACATGTTAATTTCTGCTCTGACCATGTTTTTTTTGCTGTGATCATGTTTATTTTTGCTGTAAACAAGTTTATTTCTGCTTTGAACATGTTCATTTCTGCTGTGTACATGTTTATTTGTGCTGTGAACATGTCTATTTTTGCTGTGAACAAGTTTATTTCTGCTGTGAACATGTTCAATTTTGCTGTGAACATGTTCATGTAAATAATGTGCGGAGAAAAAAAAATGTTTTCCTGCCGCTTTGAAAAATTTCCAGTTTATTTCTGCTTTAAACATTTTCATTTCTGCTGTGAATATGTTTATTTCTGCTGTGAACATGTTAATTTCTGCTGTAAACATGTTCATTTCTGCTGTAAACATGTTTATTTTTGCTGTGAACATGTTAATTTTTGCTGTGAACATGTTTATTTTTGCTGTGAACAAGTTTATTTCTGCTGTGAATATGTTCATTTCTGTTGTGAACATGTTAATTTCTGCTGTGACCATGTTTATTTTTGCTGTGAACATGTTTATTTTTGCTGTGAACATGTTTATTTCTGCTGTGAACATGTTCAATTCTGTTGTGAACATGTTAATTTCTGCTCTGACCATGTTTTTTTTGCTGTGATCATGTTTATTTTTGCTGTAAACAAGTTTATTTCTGCTTTGAACATGTTCATTTCTGCTGTGTACATGTTTATTTGTGCTGTGAACATGTCTATTTTTGCTGTGAACAAGTTTATTTCTGCTGTGAACATGTTCAATTTTGCTGTGAACATGTTCATGTAAATAATGTGCGGAGAAAAAAATGTTTTCCTGCCGCTTTGAAAAATTTCCAGTTTATTTCTGCTTTAAACATTTTCATTTCTGCTGTGAATATGTTTATTTCTGCTGTGAACATGTTAATTTCTGCTGTGTACATGTTAATTTCTGCTGTGAACATGTTTATTTTTGCTGTGAACATGTTTATTTCTGCTGTGTCCATGTTTATTTCTGCTTTAAACATTTTCATTTCTGCTGTGAACATGTTTATCTCTGCTGTGAACATGTTTTTATTTCTGCTGTGAACATGTAAATTTCTGCTGTGTACATGTTAATTTCTGCTGTGAACATGTTAATTTCTGCTGTGAACATGTTTATTTTTGCTGTGAACATGTTTATTTCTGCTGTGTCCATGTTTATTTTTGCTGTAAACATGTTAATTTCTGCTGTGTCCATGTTTATTTTTGCTGTGAACATGTTTATTTCTGCTGTGAACATGTTCATTTCTGCTGTGAACATGTTCATTTCTGCTGTGAACATGTTTATTTCTGCTGTGTACATGTTCATTTCTGCTGTAAACATGTTTATTGTTGCTGTTAACATGTTTATTTCTGCTGTGAACATGTTAATTTCTGCTGTGTACATGTTCATTTCTGCTGTAAACATGTTTATTGTTGCTGTTAACATGTTTATTTCTGCTGTGAACATGTTAATTTCTGCTGTGTACATGTTCATTTCTGCTGTAAACATGTTTATTGTTGCTTTTAACATGTTTATTTCTGCTGTAAACATGTTTATTGTTGCTGTTAACATGTTTATTTCTGCTGTGTACATGTTCATTTCTGCTGTAAACATGTTTATTGTTGCTGTGTACGTTTATTTTTGCTGTAAACATGTTTATTGTTGCTGTTAACATGTTTATTTCTGCTGTAAAGTTGGTTTTTAACTTGTGAGTCTGGGGATTGACTTTTTCTGCACCCCCTAGTAGACGAGGAGGGAACAACAGTTTTCTGCACTAATGCATGGCTTCAGGTTTCCTTCCGGAGGTTGTTGCTCGGTCTCGTTATGAAATGAACATTGTGCAGTTTTGAGTGTTGCATTCATGAACGTGTAGAATCCACCGGTGTGTCTGGAAGGGATGAACGGCTGAATCAGTGGTGAGGTTGAATCGTTGGTCTTCCAGCTGAATGAACCTTGCGCCTCCTGCAGGAGTAAATGCTAGCCTATATGCTGACAGAACTGTGGAGGAGGTTACGGTCTGACTTGTTTTATGGGAAGCTTTAGTAGATTTTAATCTGTGGTTCTTGTTTCCAGCCTTCAGCCTGGAGACGTGCAGGATCATGATCGCGATGCTGGACGTATCCTTTCTGTCGGCCTTCCTCCTCCACTCGCTGCTGCAGCAGGTGCGACTGCCGTCATTATTTAAGCTTAACCAGACCATCACCAGAGAGACTTCACGGGGAAGATGGGCTTCAACGAGTTCAAGGAGCTGTTCACGGCTCTGAACGGCTGGAAGCAGAACTTCATGATGTTCGACCAGGACCGCAGCGGGACCGTTGAACCTCACGAGATGTCTCAGGCCATTAACGCCATGGGTGAGTGGCTGCTCATCACATAACACATCTACGGGAATGTTTAACCCTTAAAAAACGGAGCGGCCGCGAGCGGCTGCTGGAAGTTCCCTGTTAGCATCATGGTTATTACAGGTTATTATGCTGGCGTGTTTAGACTAAAACGTTATTTACAGGTTATTATGCTGTCGTGTTTAGACTAAAACGTTATTTACAGGTTATTATGCTGGCGTGTTTAGACTAAAACGTTATTTACAGGTTATTATTCTGGCGTGTTTAGACTAAAACGTTATTTACAGGTTATTATGCTGGCGTGTTTAGACTAAAACGTTATTTACAGGTTATTATGCTGGCGTGTTTAGACTAAAACGTTATTTACAGGTTATTATGCTGGCGTGTATAGACTAAAACGTTATTTACAGGTTATTATGCTGGCGTGTTTAGACTAAAACGTTATTTACAGGTTATTATGCTGGCGCGTTTAGACTAAAACGTTATTTACAGGTTATTATGCTGGCGTGTTTAGACTAAAACGTTATTTACAGGTTATTATGCTGGCGTGTTTAGACTAAAACGTTATTTACAGGTTATTATGCTGGCGTGTTTAGACTAAAACGTTATTTACAGGTTATTATGCTGGCGTGTTTAGACTAAAACGTTATTTACAGGTTATTATGCTGGCGTGTTTAGACTAAAACGTTATTTACAGGTTATTATGCTGCCGTGTTTAGACTAAAACGTTATTTACAGGTTATTATGCTGCCGTGTTTAGACTAAAACGTTATTTACAGGTTATTATGCTGGCGTGTTTAGACTAAAACGTTATTTACAGGTTATTATGCTGGCGTGTTTAGACTAAAACGTTATTTACAGGTTATTATGCTGGCGTGTTTAGACTAAAACGTTATTTACAGGTTATTATGCTGGCGTTAATACCATTTTAGTCTAAACACGCCAGCATAATAACCTGTAAATAACGTTTAATAAGCTGAAAAAACAGTCGAAGCTGAACGTGAAGATGACCTGGCCTGTGTGTTTCTAGTAAACAGAATCAGCTGATCCGGTGCATTAACGTGCTTGTGTGCCTCACCAGGTTACCGAGTCAGCCCGCAGGCGCTGAACGCCATCATAAAGCGCTACAACAAGGGAGGCCGCGTCTTCTTCGACGACTACGTGGCCTGCTGCGTCAAACTGCGCGCTGTCACAGGTACGATGCAGCGGCGGGGCCCACGTGCCCGGCAGATCCTCATTTTACGTTTCCCCGTCACGTTGGTGTCTGGATCTGGTTGAATCAGGTTTTCGGTGATGTCGTTCTGTCACAGATAACTTCAGACGGAGAGACGCCATGCAGCAGGGCTCCGTCACCTTCCAGTACGACGACGTAAGTCCTGTTTCACCTCACGTCTGCCTGAATATCTCAACTCAGAAGAAACCGTCTGTCCAGCTTCCTCTTTTATTCATCTCATGAATTTTAACTCATCTTAAGCCGGGGATCACCAAAATGAATGAAGTTGGAAACTTTATGTACAGCAGTTTTTTTTGTTTTTTTTTTAAAACCCTACTTCAAACAACCAACGACTTTACCCCCGTCAACACTCCCCTATCCCATCCTCCTCCCACCCCTCCTGTATAGCCAGTTAGTCCCCGCACATCCGCCCCCCCAGTGTCCATGCCCCCCTCCAAACCCAAGCCTGCACCCCCACCCAGGCCGCGACATGCACAATCCCCCAACCCCGCCAGAGCCACCACCCACACACCCCCCCACCCACCCAGCCGCCCCGCATCCGATCCCCCCACAGATCCACCCCCCGCTCCCCACCCAAGCCCCCCCAACCCGACACACACAAACCCCACCAATGCACCACCACCCCCACACCCAAACACCCATCCCCCATGCACCCCCACCCACCCACCCATCTCCACACACCCCCACAGGCAGCCACACACACACACAACCGCATTCACGCCCCCCCTCCAGTCACACACCCACCCACACACACCAAGGACGGGGACCACGGGGCCACCAGCCCCCCCCCACGCCACAAGTCCACCGCCCCGAGCCCCCGGACCACGCGAGACCAACCCGCACAAGACCACCAGCACAGGCCAGCCCCAACCGACACAGCGGCCGGGCGGGACAGGCACCCGGCGCGGAAAAGACCCGGCCACCCCGCAACCCCCCACCTGCATACACTAGAGCTGAACGATATGGACAAAACCCCACACCCCGACATCCACGCCAGACACCCCAACATCGACTCGACACGACTACGGGTCCGCCGAAAACCAAGCACCCCGGCGGAAAGCGCAGCTCCGTCCGCGACCCCCAGAGCCCCACACGCAGGACAAGCACAGGGGAAATCCACATCCCCCACATAGCCGCTCCCGCGACACCAACATCCCGAATGCCCATATCCCGACACAGACACGACAACGATACACCCCCCAGCCCCACCACACACCCACCCCCCACCACACACACACCCCCACCAGCACACACACCCGCACGCACACAGCAGAGGCGCCCCGGCCCCCGGCGCAGTGACTAGACGTCACCAGGTCGTGAGGACCGGCCAAAACCAGAGGAGCAGTTTTATTTTTACTGTCATCATGAAAGATGATCCGGTTCACAGAGGACCGAAACTGCCAAAACAATAAGTGAATATCAAAATATAAATATTGATTAGTGAACTGGCAGAGCCGTACAGTAACTTTTTTAGCTTCTAGCACCGGTGCTACAAAGGTTGCAGATTTTATAGCACAAAACAAAAAGTTGTAGCACAAAATGTCTGTAAAATCTCTAGAACACAAAGTTGTATACATCAGTTCTGATGTTTTCTCTCACAGCATGCGTGCAATGAGAAGTTTATGGAAGGTGTTTGTCCGTGAAAATACAAACAGAATAAGCTATTATTAATTCATATTAGGGACAGGAAGTTATGTCATTCCGATAAGTCCGATATAATGACGACTTCTATAATGACGACTTCTATAATGATAACTTCGGGTGAATTCCACTTCCTGTCTTAACCCTCAATCTCAAACATCACACTCCCACGAAGTTCCAGTAATGTCCCGATTCTCAGAACATTAAAGGGCAAGTTCAGGGTTTTTGTCACAGGGCCTCATTTTCCAGTGAGCCAGAATGCTGCTGATCACTGAAGACGGTTTCAACATATTTCATCCCGTTATTCTCGTTCCAGTGGGTCGCTGATGCTAATGCTAGTGCAAGTCAATAGGAATCTGCTAGCCGGTCATTAATAACAATTTTAAACAACTCCACAGAACATTCGAGGCAGATCATTTCTAACTTCAGACTATCTGTGTAAATGCCGTGTTAATAGAATAATGTTACAAATCAAACTAACCTGCGTTTCGTTGCATTTTGATTGTTGCTGCTGAGAAACTTTACAAAGTTTTACTTCCTGTATTTGGCAGCAGAGTGATGTCATCTGCTGCTACGTGCATGAAGGAATCTGATTACACAAATATAAAGTCTAAAATACCGCCGCGTCTGAAAGGCATGAGGATATGTCTGATTTTGAAGACGATTTCAAACTTTTTTCATCAAACTAACTGTCACCACGTCTCTATGAACAGTTACACTGGCAAAGGTAGTAAGCTGGTAAGAAACTAGTTCCTCAATATGTAATGCTAAATTTGTCATACATGGCTAGTTTTACTTGTTTAAACACGTGAGTTTACTAGTTTAACACGGCATTTACACAGATAGGCTCGCTGATTTGCCTCTGATCTTCTGTGGAGTGGATAAGATTGGTTTTAATGACAGGCTAGCAGATTCCTATTGACTTCCACTAGCATTAGCATCAGCGACCTCCTGGAACTAGAATAACAGGATGAAACATGATGAAACCGTCTTCAGTGATCAGTAGCATTCTGGCTCACTTGTAAATGAGGCCCTATGTCAGAAATCCTGAACTTCCCCTTTCAGTTAAGGTGAGTTTGAGGCTGAATATCCTCCATCCTGAGATTCTCCGACACCACATGGTGTGTAAGGATTACCCAGAATGCAGCGGCAAAGAAGGCGAGCTACAAATGTTTGTACTTTCTTTGTTAATGGAGATATAAATATCAGGAAAACCATCGTATTATCTTAGTTTAGGCCCATGTTATGTATCAGTTACCTCATTGTTGCAGAACATTTATTTTTGTTTTATGGTCTTTTGTCGGTGCAGTCAGCCATGTTGCTATCATTTAAGCTAGTTAACGTTACTAAATGGTCATTTTTCTTGGTGCTGGTGTCGTCGTTTTATCCAGATAACAGCCCGTATAACGTGTTTGTGCCGATAACGGTATTAGACGACCGGGCTGATGTCACCTCCCGTAGCCGCAGAGTTATCTAACCATAGCTCTGTTTCATTCCTTCATGACTGCAGCGGCAGTAAACGAAGTGGACATGTCTCCATCAGGTCGAGCCCTGATGATGACGTCAATCAGGCGACGTGTCGGCCAGCTGACTGCAGCCATCCAGGAATCCACAGAACCACAGTTACCTACGTAACTTTCCTTATAGCTGCTGTTCAGTAAGCCGTGGTGACAGCTGAATATGTCCATACCGCTGGTATTTATAGAGAATGTTGTCTGATAACAGAAGGAATAACGGACAGATCGTCCACAACAGTCTCAGAAACAGACCTGATGGAGCCGCCAGTAATAGCTGATGATGAAACAGACACGGTAACAGAGCAGATACATGGAAATGAAGTAAATGATGCTTCTTGTTCTTATTGAACGCTGCTTTGGCGTAATGCTGCCCCCCACAGTCTGTCCCATTTCTAAGTCACAAAATATTCCCGAACATCTGGTTTTGAGGGCGACTAAGATTGAGGGTTGAGATAAGAGCTGGAATTGGTCCTTATACCCCGAACAACTGGAATTTTTAAGATCGGACTCAGAATCAGATTCATTGGCCCTCATTTATCAAACGATCGTAGAAATGATCGCACATCTGATCGTAAAATGGTCGTACGATTAGACCCACGTGTGATTTATTAAAACGTTCGTATCGGTCCAATCTCGTCGTACGAACAAAAGAGTCTCAATAAATTCCACAGCTGAAATCCATCGTCATTTAAATGTCACGGTTACGCCCTTAAACATGCATGATTATGAGGCTTCGCCCGGCGAGGTTGAACCATGGAGAGGAGAGATTCTGCCAAAAAAGAAACTTTTGGGGGGGGTCAGACAGAATTCCTCATGTGTGAGGTGGGAAAGATTAAAGAGGTGTTAAACCGGAGTCAGAGACGTGCACAAAAACGCTGCATGGAAGAGGATCATCAGCCTCACCGGTGTGAACGAGACTGAGATATTAATAAAAGTCTCATTCTGGACCTGGAGGTTTATTCGTTTTATTAGTTATGACATTTAATAATAGCCCACATCTGATGGCAACGTCACAATTCTTTATCCAATGGGTCAGAAAAAGTGGTCCAATATGAAACTCACCACCAAAAGATGTTTCACCCCCCCCCTGGTGACAGGTGGATGCCGGTCAGATCCGAGCCTGACCCAGACAGAGACAGAAAAAAAATAACTTGCATTTGCAAAACTGAGGGACGCTGAACTAAGGGACAGTCTGACTGACTGAGCACTTCTACACCTTTAACGTATAGATTATTTATTAGAAATGGATCAGCTCCGTATAGCCCAGTGGGGGCTGCAGGGTGGCTCCGGTCTCCTCCGTATAGCCCAGTGGGGGCTGCAGGGCGGCTCCGGTCTCCTCCATATAGCCCAGTGGGGGCTGCAGGGTGGCTCCGGTCTCCTCCGTATAGCCCAGTGGGGGCTGCAGAGCGGCCCCCGCTGCCTCTTCTCTGACTGCATCAAATCTCCAGCGGTCCGAGCGATGTGCAGCGCTGCACAGGACAGGAGTGTTGTAGATTTTCTGAGTCTAAAGCAGCGTTTCATCCCGCCGGGTCCGAGTCGGACCGTCCGACATCCACCTGCCTTCCTGCAGCCCGAAGCAGCCCCCACCTGCACGTGCGCGTACTGATGCCTACTTCCTCCTATGTGGCAGGTTTACCAGCGGGGGGAGATGCAGGAAGAGTGCAAAGCACTTGTCTCCTAGAACTATATGTTAATGATTTTAATCATTTGTTGAGATAAATGGAGGAATTAAATCCAGTCACAGCTATTTCTGTAATTTTGGGAATACTTTCTTCATTCCCCTTTTCCTTTTTCTTTGCAAATGGGTTCATTCTTAGTGCTGATATGTGAATACTTATGTTTCAATGACAGTTTGAGGTTTGGTTAATAAATATTTTCATGTTCTGCTGCTGCAAACCCTCACGTACACGAACTCAGAGCTGTCGTGAGATTTGATCGTATCCTACGATCACGTTCAAATTGATAAATGCCGAGTCTTGCGTGGAAATAGTCGTACGCACAGATTTTCGTCGTAGGATCGTTTGATAAATGAGGGCCAGAGACTTTATTGTCATCGTACCGGCGTTCCAGTGCAATGAAACTTTGTTTTCAGTACAACCTGTCCAAGATTATCCAGACAGCAGACACAATCCAAACAGAACCAGGCGGCCTGAGGGTGCAGCCACGTGAGCAGCGCACCTTCTGCACACGTGCAGAAGTTAAAAATTCATCCGTTTTAATTGAACTGTCCATCGTTCATAGGATTTCCTAGAAGTTCCAACATGAGTGGACTAAACTGATGTTTCCTGAGTTCACACAGTTTTTTACGCAAGAGGATGAGGGCCAATGAAGAAAATAAAATTCTCAGAAAAATGTCAGAATTTACTTTTTTTCCCACGTTTTTTTTTTTTTTTTATCTCAGAAATCTGAGAAAAATGTCAGAATTTACTTTTTTTCCCACGTTTTTTTTTTTTTTAAATCTCAGAAATCTGAGAAAAATGTCAGAATTTACTTTTTTTTCCCCACGTTTTTTTTTTTTTTAATCTCAGAAATCTGAGAAAAATGTCAGAATTTACTTTTTTTCCCACGTTTTTTTTTCTTTTTAATCTCAGAAATCTGAGAAAAATGTCAGAATTCTGGCTTTTATTTTTCAGGGGGAAAAAATCTTTTTTTGTGTGTTTTTTTTTTCTTTTCTTTTAATGACTTTTTCAGAAATTGAAAAAAAAAAACCTCAAGGAAAAAAATATTTTAATGTTCTTAAAAAAAACAAACAATTCTGACTTTTTAAAAAAAATTGAAAAAAGTCAGAATCCTGTTTTTTCTTCTTTTTTAAAGAAATAAAAAAAATTGTGATTTTTTTTTATTTATTTTTTTTTAAATGTGAGAAAAAAAGTCAGAATTCTGACCCCCCCAGTTTCATTTTTCTCCAGTGGCCTAATTCTCTCTGTTTTTTCCCTCCATCTCTCTTCGTCTACAGTTCATCTTGTGCACGATGTCCATTTAAAAAGCTGCCGTCTGTCCCACAACCCGAGGAGACTGACGGCCGCGGCCACGACGCCGGTCGGTGCCTCGGAGGAAGACGGAGGGAGGCCAGTTTATAGTGAATGATCAGGAAGTAGCCACTGCTTGTAACGCTTGTTGTAACGCTTCAGTCTTTGTCATGAACATTAAGCAGGTGCAGAATCTACATTAGAGGGAAAATCTTTTACGACAAAAGTTATTTTTGATGACATATCTGAGAAATATATCAAATATGAATGAATGTGCTAATCTAAAGAAAAGAAGTGGGCTTGAAGAGGCTGTAGAGATTCTCTTCCATGTGAGGCATAAAGGATGTTGTGTGTACCGTTGTGCCATTTTAACCTCAGTTTACGGTCCAGCATAATCAGACCTTATTTTTATATTTAAAGCATGAAATATGCCTCGGCATCAGAGGCCAGATCGAATGTAGAAACATTTACAGACTCAGTTTGCCTTCAAGCGCTTTTTATCTTTCTAGGACTGTAGTTGTTATTCTGTACGACTGTCAGTACATGGGAAACGTTCAGTGTACATCCAGTCATGAAATACTTGGAAAACAATACATCAAAGTAGAAAATAATTATTGGTTTCATACATTTCCGAGGCATTCGGGGGAACCGGGAGTTTAGACGAGTCTGGAAATGAACCGTCCGCCGCTGATATGGTGGCTGACAGACTTTCCTACAACATGGTTGTCAACGCCACCAGCGACTTCGGTTACTTCATACCAGTACTTATTGAGTATATCTTCTGTCGTTAATTGTATTCTCAGATAGGGTGTTATTGAGGGATGGCGATATGTTATCGTGTGCGATATATCATCAAAGAAATTCCCCACGGTAATAATTCATCCCACGATAAAAACGATAAATTTATCAGGTTTTATTTACGGTTATTTACCGTATTTGCCGGAACATAAGTCGCATCATGAAGAGGAAAAAAAACATATATAAGTCACACCGGACTGTAAGTCGCATTATTTACTTAAAACAGGGAGAATTTCAGATTTTTCATATCCGACATGTTACTGCTAAAAATGATCAGTCCAGTTCCAAAGTTAACGCCTGTAAATGATCATAAATATCATAACTAAGATGGATAAACGTGTTTTTGAGGATTTGTTCCACCACACAGACAGAACAGCCACATGTCCAAAATGAACTCCTCTCACTGAGATCAGGCTATTTTGGGATTTTTGTTCTTGGAGCAGAATATAGTCATCACAAGCCTAGAGCGCCCTCTTTTGACGTTAGACGGCCTTGACTCATGTCAGTGAATATGAATTAGTACTTAGAATATGTTTAAATGTATAAATTTGGATATATAAGTCGCACTGGACTATAAGTTGCACAAGCAGCCAAACTTTGAAAAAAAAAGTGTGACTTACAGTCGTGAAAAATATGGTATATATAGTTAATTTTGCTGTTTGCACCGTTTGAATAAATGTCAAATTTCTTCTCATATTTCAGACATGTTTGTTTGGTGTCACCACAGTTTTGCAGTACAGGTGTAGTCCTTGAACTTAATTGATGGTAGTACAGTGCCTTTTATTATTATTTTATGGCTCTCAAGACAGAATGTAGTCAGATTTATAATCCAAACGATTAGGGTGACATGTTCTATTGTCATAGTAAAATACAGAAATGATAATGATACATTTTATTTAGTCGCTCATCCCTAGTGTTATGAAAGACGGTGACATATCCCCAGCCAATCATCACCTATCTGTGCCCCGTAACAACCAATCATCTAACAATGATCGATAACGTAAAATGTTTTTGCCAATAGTTTTACGTTATTACGCTGTCGGCTGGTTGTTAAAACATACTTTAAATTTTAAATAACTAATAAAAATAGTGTAATAACACATTTAAAAACCATTTTTTGTCAGAAACTAGTTTTTCTGTTAGCGTTTTTTTGTGCAGTTTGCTCATAAAAGTAGATTATAATACCACAAGATTTGGATGCGATACCAAGTAAATGAAGGGTTAGTATCGTCGATACTGATGCTGTTTAATAAGGCTGTCAACAGATTTATGCAAAAAGATTATATCAAATTTATACACTATTTTTTAAACTCATTAATGCATAAGCAACCAAACTATTATCCATCCCATAATAATCTGAATGTGGCTTCATGTTAGTGAGAGAAGCTGGTTTAGGGGAGATGCGGTTCTTGTCGTTGCAGAGAACCAGATCCATCAGAAACCACTTCATCCTCCATATTTATGAAGATTCTGATAGTTTTCTAGACTTACATTGAAGTATCTCTATAATCACCCTGGTATGGATCGATATTGATATCAATGTTGGTGCCAATATGATCGGTATTTGTATCAATCCGCCCACCATTTTAATTGGTGTCTAATGCAACATTATGTGAACTTGTGTGACTACCAGCTCTGATCTGAACCGGACTACCAGCTCTGATCTGAACCAGACTACCAGCTCTGATCTGAACCAGACTACCAGCTCTGATCTGAACCAGACTACCAGCTCTGATCTGAACCAGACTACCAGCTCTGATCTGATCCAGACTACCAGCTCTGATTTTAACCAGACTACCAGCTCTGATCTGAACCAGACTGATCTGAACCAGACTACCAGCTCTGATTTGAACCAGACTACCAGCTCTGATCTGATCTGAACCAGACTACCAGCGCTGATCTGAACCAGACTACCAGCTCTGATCTGATCTGAACCAGACTACCAGCTCTGATTTTAACCAGACTACCAGCTCTGATCTGAACCAGACTGATCTGAACCAGACTACCAGCTCTGATCTGAACCAGACTACCAGCGCTAATTCAAAGAAAACATTTCTTTATCTTCCACCACCTAAACACGGCTCCTGGCTCTCATAACCAACTCTTTGCTGGACCAGAGTGATTCACATAGCTTGCGCTGTCTGGGCGCCGGGTGAAGCATCACTGCTTCAGGCTCAATAATCACTTGTCACGTCCGCAAAAAGTAAATAAAAGTTCGTATTCTTACCTGCTACTCACCAACACCAGAGAAAAATATAATCCACGGCATATTTACCTGCAAATCGCGGGTAAAACGTCCCGTTTCAGAAGCTGCAGGACTTTGCTTTGAGCAGAGGGAGATGCGGTGCTGCTACCAACGCAGCAAAGTAGCATCAACAAGCTAGTAAAAGCTTAGAAATATATCCAGGGATCAGAATAGAGGAAAGAAAGGTAGAGAAGCTGTCTGTGTGCTGTGGGGGTGCAGGGGGGGTTGAACTTTACGACAGTGAAAGGACGCCACTAGGGGGAGCCCCGAGCTGAAGTTACTGAGTTCTGCTTTAAACTCTCCTCCCATCATCGTTCTTTATAATGTCTCAGAAAAGTATGGAACTCTCACATATACCCTTCCCATAAAGTTCGTACATGGTCTGTAATATATTTAATGTGTTTTTCCACGTAGATTCTCATTAACTTTCATTTACTAACAAGCCAAAGTGACTGAGCTGAGAATCATGTTTTCTTATTCAAAATAAACACATTTATAATCAGTTTGCATCTTGTTTATTTGTTTGTACAATTATGCATCATTTATTCCTCGTTCTATTTACACAATATATTTATTCAAATATAGCTAAGAACAGAAACATTCAAATTAGCTGTTAAGTGTTGCGTTGTATAAAATACAGTGGCAAACATTTAAAAAATGCATAAAAACAATTGTGAACAGCACTAGATTTAAAAAGTGATATTTAGAGCCAGTACAGCAAGGTTTTTATGTCTGTGCAAAAGTTTGCAAATCCCATGAAAAGTTGAGCCGTATTGACGCAAACATGGCAGGTCATGAACATGCCGGGTCACGACCACGGTGAGTCACGAACATGGCAGGTCATGAACATGCCGGGTCACGACCACGGTGAGTCACGAACATGGCAGGTCATGAACATGCCGGGTCACGACCACGGTGAGTCACGAACACGGCAGGTCATGAACATGCCGGGTCACGACCACGGTGAGTCACGAACACGGCAGGTCATGAACATGCCGGGTCACGACCACGGTGAGTCACGAACACGGCAGGTCATGAACATGCCGGGTCACGACCACGGTGAGTCACGAACACGGCAGGTCATGAACATGCCGGGTCACGACCACGGTGAGTCACGAACACGGCAGGTCATGAACATGCCGGGTCACGACCACGGTGAGTCACGAACACGGCAGGTCATGAACATGCCGGGTCACGACCACGGTGAGTCACGAACACGGCAGGTCATGAACATGCCGGGTCACGACCACGGTGAGTCACGAACACGGCAGGTCATGAACATGCCGGGTCACGACCACGGTGAGTCACGAACACGGCAGGTCATGAACATGCCGGGTCACGACCACGGTGAGTCACGAACACGGCAGGTCATGAACATGCCGGGTCACGACCACGGTGAGTCACGAACACGGCAGGTCGTGACCACAGTGGGTCGCAAACACGCCAGGTCGTGGACACACCGGGTCAGGAACACGCTGGGTCGTGACCAAGGTGGGTCACGAACGTGCCGAGTCGTGATCAAGGTGGGTCGCGTACACGCCGGGTTGCGAAAACACAGTGGGTCGGGAACTCGGCGGTTCACGAAAACACGCCGGTCGTTAACACAGTGGGTCACGAACACGCGGGTTCATGACCATGGTGGGTCATGAACACGCTGGGTCGCGACCACGCTGGTCGCGGACACGCCGGTCGTGAACGCAGCGGGTCACGAACACACCAGGACGCGAACACGCCAGGTCACAACCATTGTGGGTCACGAACACGCTGGGTCTTGAGAACACCCCGGGTCAGGACCACGGTGGGTCGTGAACACACTGGGTCGCGACCATGGTGGGTCACGAACACGCTGGGTCGTGAACACCCTGGGTCGCGAACACGGCAGGTCGTGAAAGCACACCAGGTCAGGACAATGGTGGGTCGCGAACATGCTGGGTCATGACCACGGTGAGTCACGAACGCGGCAGGTCGTGACCACAGTGGGTCGCGAACACACCGGGTCACGAACACGGCAGGTCGTGACTACGGTGGGTCGCGAACACACCGGGTCCCGACCATGGTGGGTCATGAACACGCTGGGTTGTGAACATGCTGGGTCACAAACATGCGGGGTCGAGACTATGGTGGGTCGCGAACATGCCAGGTCGCGGACACACCGGGTCAAGAACACGCTGGGTCACGAACACACTTGCTCGTGACCATGGTGGGTCACGAACGTGCAAAGTCATAACACGCCAAGTCGTGAACACAGCGGGTCACGAACACGCCAGGACGCGAACACGCCGGGTCGTGAAGACACCCAGGGCCGCGACCACACTGGTTGCGAACACGCTGGGTCGTTACCACATGGGTCGCAGACACGCCGGGTCGCAGACACGCCGGGTTGCAGACACGCCGGGTCGTGACCATACTTGGTCGCGAACACGCCGGGTCACGAACACGCTGCGTTGGACGTGAGCGACTTTCATCATTCGTCTGATGTGGACGGTTTAACGTAGGGAGGAGCCGGTATTCCCGTCCACCTTCGTCCCGCTTCTCTACGGGTCTTAGCTTCTCTCAGTGCCGCGTTTTAGCTAAAGTCCGAGCCGAAACCGAGATGTTTGTCGGCTGTCATGGAAACTGGGTGGTGACAACATGATGAAGTCGATGTGCAACAACAGATGAAGACAAACAGCAGTCAATGCCACCATGTCCTCCTTGCTACATGTAGAGGCTTTGTATCCATCATCATCATCCTCCTCCTCCTCCCAGGAGCATGCAGACAGGCTCAAAGTGAGAAATAAAGAAACGCAGAGAAGTAATGGCAAATGGAAAAGCTGATTTTAGGACGGTCAGTGTGAGTCCGTCGGCTTCGTGTCCCGTCACTGCAGTCGCCAGGCAACACCAGCTCGTACGGGAGTTTAAAGAAAGACTCGCTTTCATCATTTGGGCTGGGAAAAATATCAATACGATATCAATGTCAATATCGGTCTTCTGGTGCAGAGCAGACGCTGTCTGGAGAGGACAAAGTTTCCACCCAGCATGCATCACTTCAGGACCACAATCCCTCACTTTGGCCATCGGCAGCAACCCGGCTGAAAGTCCAACAAGCCTAATATCAATATGAACTGTGCATGTGAGAATATGGCGATATTTCACCGTATGGATATTTTCTCCCAGCTGTATTCATCATGCAGCTCAGTCTGAAGAGGTGGAACAGGACGAGGTTCGTAAAGGCTGGAGAAGGCGAAGGAGAAGGTAAAGCTAAGGCTGGTCCACGATGCAGGAAGCTGTACGTTTTATAAATGTAACGGAAGAGCGACGATCATCATGCAACACCACAAACCCATCACGCCCAGCAGGTTCCTCCGTCTGACAGCAAGAACTTTATGAAAATTTTATGGACTTTTTCTTTTGAGTTCTTAATAAATTACGATGGGTACAACTTTGAGAAGGATTTTAAGGTTATTGTGTCGGATCAGTGAGAGAATTTCACCATAATACTTTAGTAAATGCCTCAATAAGTACCCAATTACTTTGATTTATATATTATATTTGTATGTACAACAGGATCAGGGCCACATTAAGAAAAACGTAGGTCTCTCTACAGACTTTGAGAAAAAGTCATTTTACAATGAATAAAGTCATAAATTTACTAGAATAAAGTCTTGATATTTTAAACATAGAAGAGGAAAGTTGATACAATGATGGTGGAGATGTAATTCAGCAAAGATCCTCCATCTCTCGGTACATCAGCACCACATCATCATCAGTATCAGGACTTTGAAAAGAATCTGCAAGAAAATGAATCTACTCTGCAGAAAGAAGCAGACGGACTTGGAGGAAACGGCTGGAGGGGGAACTGGCTGGAAGCGGTCGACTGCAGGGTTTTTCACGGATGCATCAGCGCCGGTTCGGACCGGTTTTCTGCTCCTTTAACTCACACCTGAACACTGTTTAATGACTCCAGAAGTTTAAACGTGCAGGACATTAACGTACCTGTGTCGCACTCTCACCTGTTTCCATCGTCCACTTTCTACAACTACCACTTTATTCTCATAAATTACCACTTTATTCTGATTAAATAACCACTTTATTCTGATTAAATTACCACTTTATTCTCAAATTACCACTTTATTCTGATTAAATAACCACTTTATTCTGATTAAATTACCACTTTATTCTCAAATTACCACTTTATTCTGATTAAATTACCACTTTCTCAAATTACCACTTTATTCTGATTAAATTACCACTTTATTCTCATAAATTACCACTTTATTCTGATTAAATTACCACTTTATTCTCAAATTACCACTTTATTCTGATTAAATTATCACTTCATTCTCATAAATTACCACTTTATTCTGATTAAATTACCACTTTATTCTCAAATTACCACTTTATTCTGATTAAATTATCACTTCATTCTCATAAATTACCACTTTGTTCTGATTAAATTACCACTTTATTCTCAAATTACCACTTTATTCTGATTAAATAACCACTTTATTTTGATTAAATTACCACTTTATTTTCAAATTACCACTTTATTCTCATTAAATTACCACTTTGTCATAAATGTACCACTATTCTTATAAAATTATTTATTCTAGTAAATTTACAATTCCCATAAACTTCTAACTTTATTCCTGTGAATTTATTACTTTACGCAAATAAAATTATGATTTTAATCTTGTAAATTTACGACAATTCTCATAAAATTAGGACTTTATTTGTGTAAATTTATGACTTTATTCTTGTAAAATTACTTTTTTCACATGTAAAATTACCACTTTATTCTGGGCATGTAAAAATGTTTTTAATATGTCCGTAATCCTCCGTCGTAGCTTAGACTGGACCAGTAATGTTTATTTATGCAGCAGGCTTTTCTGCACAGGCCAGTTACCGACTGCTGCTGCAGGAAGGCACAAAGAAGATTAGTCTTCTAAAAAATCCAGGATCTTCCTTCTGATGCAAGAACAGGCAGCGGCGCAGAATCGACCTCGTTAGCAAAGTTTCCTATTTGAAGGTAGAAATATTAAACACAACTGTTTTTTACTAAAACCTCGGATCATTTAATCATTATATCTGATGCGCTTTTTTTTTTTTTTTTTTTTTGGTCTTTTTGACGTCTTTTGTTAGACTTGTTTTTTTCTTTTTTTAAACACACGGACATACAGTCGTCCTCAAAATTATTTATCACCTCCCATTAAAGAAGGAAAAAAAATCAGCCATCAGTGAAATAAATTAAAATTGACAAAAGTAATAATAGATAAAAATTTTGTGGAAATCATGACGTTGATTCTGAGTTCTGGTTTAACAGAAATATTATCCAATAATCAGATTTCATGTACAGCTGTGTGAAATAATGTTTCCTCCTTCCTGATTTCTGACTTTTTTTGCACGTTAGTCACACTTAAATGTTTCAGATCATCAAACAAATTTTAATGTGAGACAAAGATAACACAAGTAAACAAATAAGAAAATGCAGTTTTTGAATGAAGATTTTTATTAGTAAGGAGGGGAAAATCCAAACCTCCATGGTCCTGTGTGAGAAAGTGATCCCCCCCCCCCCCCCCGTTAAAAAATAAACTAACTGTGGTTTATCATCTTTGGAAAGCTGAGTTCATCTTCTATCCACATCCAGGCCTGATTACTGCCACACCTGTTCTCCATCAGAAATCCCTTAAATAGGACCTGCCTGACAAAGTGAAGTAGACCAAAAGATCCTCCAAAGCTAGACATCATGCTGCCATCCAAAGACATTCAGGAACAAATGAGAAACAAAGTCATTGAGATCTATCAGTCTGGAAAAGGTTCCAAAGCCATTTCTAAAGCTTTGGGACTCCAGAGAACCACAGTGAGAACCATTATCCACAAATGGTGAAAACATGGAACAGTGGTGAACCTTCCCAGGAGGGGCCGGCCGACCAAAATGACCCCAAGAGCACAGCGACGACTCATCCAAGAGGTCACAAAAGACCCCAGAACAACATCCAAGAACTGCAGGCCTCACTTGCCTCAATGAAGGTCAGTGTTCATGACTCCCCCATCAGAAAGAGACTGGGGGGCAAAAATGGCTGCATGGCAGAGTTCCAAGACCAAAACCACTGCTGAGCAAAAAGAACATAAAGGCTCGTCTCAGTTTAGCCAGAAAGCATCTTGATGATCCCCAAGACTTTTGGGAAAATACTCTGTGGACTGACGAGACAAAAGTGGAACTTTCTGGAAGGTGGAGGTCCCATTACATCTGGCGTAAAAGTAACACGGCATTTCAGAAAAGGAACATCATAGCAACAGTAAAACATGGTGGTGGTAGTGTGATGGTCTGGGGCTGTTTTGCTGCTTCAGGACCTGGAAGACTTGCTGTGGTAAATGGAACCATGAATTCTGCTTCTACCAAAAAATCCTGAAGGAGAACGTCCGGCCATCTGTTGGTGACCTCAAGCTGAAGCGCACTTGGGTTCTGCAGCAGAACAATGATCCAGAACACACCAGCAAGTCCACCTCTGAATGGCTTAAGAACAACAACATGAAGACTTTGGAGTGGCCTAGTCAAAGCCCCCACCTGAATCCCATTGAGATGCTGTGGCATGACCTTAAAAAGGCGGTTCATGCTGGAAAAGCCTCCAATGTGGCTGAATTACAACAATTCTGCAAAGATGAGTGGAACAAAATTCCTCCACAGCGCTGTAGAAGACTCACTGCCAGTTATCACAAACGCTTGATGCAGTTGTTGCTGCTAAGGTGGAACAACCAGTTATTAGCTTTAGGGGGGTCACTTTTTCACACAGCTCTATCTACGTTTCTAAAAACTTTTGTCTACATTTTCCCGTCTGCTATTGGACTTTATTTTGTATATACGTTTTCCAAAAGAAAATTCTCTACCAGAGTTCCCTGAATTAACCTAGGATGGCAAAGTCACATGAAAATCTTACATTTGATCCGACGGACAAAAATATCCCTTTGAAAACCGTGTTAACGCCATTTCTGTTGCCACATTTATCGTAACATAGATTAATGCATTCCTGGAAGTTAAGACGTTGTTTTGGACTCGTAGCCTTCTAGTTTAGATCAGGGTTCCCACGCATCCTGGAAAACCTGGAAAATGATTGAACATTTTTCCCGTCATTGAAAACAAGATAAAAAGTCAAATGTTCTTGAAAATTATTTTTCCTCCCTCATCTTCGTCTCTCGTCTCTGTTTCATCTCTGCTTCGTCTGTTTTGTCACCGCTTCGTCTCTGTCGGGCCGTCGTACTTTTGTCTTTGACTCGTATTGCAGCAGCTGGAAAAGTCCTGGATTATAACTCCAAGAAAAGAGTGGGAACCCTGC
This sequence comes from Atherinomorus stipes, assembly GCA_023101725.1. Lineage (NCBI taxonomy): Eukaryota > Metazoa > Chordata > Actinopteri > Atheriniformes > Atherinidae > Atherinomorus > Atherinomorus stipes. The sequence goes on along the minus strand of JALJCO010006968.1, from coordinate 226,004 downwards.
TAAATGCTTACATTTGTCCATTAGGTTGCGTCACTTTTCGTATTCAAAGCATGCAAAGCATTTTATGGGAATTATTTTAATTTCTTTTCTGTTTAAAAACTTCCTTTTAAGGGTTAAAACTCCAAATCATATGTGATGGTTGTTTCAGACTGAAGTTGTTTTAAATGACTCACATGAATCACATCTGTATGTTTTTTTTTTTTTTTTAAAGGTTTTCTTGAGGGTTAATTTCATTTTTCGTGTCCGGTTTGCTGCACTTTCCCGTCGTTATTGCTTTCAAATGCCGACAGAAGTTGTCGGTGTGCTATGGGACGTCCACTTCGCCTCCTCCCGTATTCCTGCTCGCTGTCCTGTTAAGCTTGATGAGTTTCAGCGTCGACGTGGTGGACGGTAGGCACACTGAATGTGGAGACGGTGAGGATCTGCGGGGGAACAGAAATGTCCCGGAGAGTTTCAAGTAGCTTCGTTCCCTTTTAAAGAGGCGGGGGCTGTAGAAAAAGGGGCGGCTACAGTCGTCTGAGCGTGCTGGACGCACCCGAACGCCTCGCGGGTGCCGTGTGTGAGGAACATGCAGCAGAAACATGGGAACAGAAATCATGCATATGTGTGCCGGCGTTGCTGGCAGTGGTTATTTATGTACAACGTCTCCATGACAACGTTACGTACGGAAACACGGAGGCTGCAGCGGAGACGGCGTCTCCATGACAACGTCTCCATGACAACGTTGCGTACGGAAACACGGAGGCTGCAGCGGAGACGGCGTCTCCATAACAACGTCTCCATGACAACGTCTCCATGACAACGTTACGTACGGAAACACGGAGGCTGCAGCGGAGACGGCGTCTCCATGACAACGTTACGTACGGAAACACGGAGGCTGCAGCGGAGACGGCGTCTCCATGACAACGTCTCCATGACAACGTTACGTACGGAAACACGGAGGCTGCAGCGGAGACGCCGTCTCCATGACAACGTCTCCATGACAACGTTACGTACGGAAACACGGAGGCTGCAGCGGAGACGGCGTCTCCATGACAACGTCTCCATGACAACGTTGCGTACGGAAACACGGAGGCTGCAGCGGAGACGGCGTCTCCATGACAACGTCTCCATGACAACGTTACGTACGGAAACACGGAGGCTGCAGCGGAGACGGCGTCTCCATACAACGTCTCCATGACAACGTTGCGTACGGAAACACGGAGGCTGCAGCGGAGACGGCGTCTCCATGACAACGTCTCCATGACAACGTTACGTACGGAAACACGGAGGCTGCAGCGGAGACGGCGTCTCCATGACAACGTCCTTGAAGGAATGGAAGAAAGTCTAGTTTGATTCTTTGCATATTCAGTCTCTTTCTTAGACCCTGAGTCGAGCAGAAGACCTTCAGTCATCGTAGAGGACGGGGGGGGGGGGGGGGGGGGGGGGGGCTACTTTCCTGGGACCCCCGGGTCGGACACAGGCCTGTGGAGTCCCGGCGGTCCGGAGCTGTTGGGAACGTCGGGTAGGGAGGCTTGTCGGGTCGAAGGGAACCTGGGGGGGTGCTGCTCCGCCGAGTCGTCGCCGTTAACCGAGCACGTCGTCTCTGCGTGGGGGGGGACTGGGGCGGGTTCTTTGGATCTGGTCGGAGAGCTCTCCGGGGCGGGGGTCTGTGGAAACACCGCAGCGGTGATGACGGGAAGCGGTCGGGCGCGTCCCCATGTGGACGGCGGTTCCGGCCGTACCTGTGGCTGAGCCCCGATCTCCAGCTGGACCGCGGACCCCGGCTGGACCCGGATGGTGGGGCCGTGGTACTCCGGGCTGGAGGTGACGGTGCTGTAGGCGGGGGGCCCGGCTGCGCTCTGCCTCTGGAGGAGCTGCAGGATGGCCTGGATGTCTGCCGTCATCTGGGACTCCAGTCTGGTCAACAAACGGAGAACAGGTTCACCATAAGAATCTGGGCTCCGGCGGGTCGGACCAGCAAAGCAACGAGAAATGAACTCCTTTTACATTTTATATTAGAAATATTTACGCTAAAAATAAAAAAATCTAAATCAAACTGTATTTCAATAAAAATACAGTTATTTATACAGTCGTCCTCAAAATCATTCATAATTTCCTTTAAAGAAATAACAGGAAACTAAAGAAACTAATAATAAATAAAAATTTACTAAAATAGAATTTAGTGAAAAAAAATATTAATTTTTTAACTGTACGTGAAAATAATAATTGGAAAAAAAACAAAAAAACAAACCAAACTGTCTCAGACACATCAGAGCATCTTCCCATGAACATGGACCAACATACCTGCAGCAGGTGCAGACGTCTGATTGGACGTTACAGAAACACCTGATTGCAGTGATTGGCTCAAAGTGCTGCTCAACAACATTTTAGCTTCAGAGCCCCATCATGCTTGTTTACTTGTTTTTTTGTTTATTTGTTTTTAATATTTCTGCCGAACCTCAAAATCAACGTCATGATTTTCACTGAATTTTATTTATTACATTTATTAATTTCATTTTATTTCACTGACAGATGATGTCTTTTTTTCCTTTAATTGAAGCTTTATGAATAATTTTGAGGACGACAAACTTTTTCATGAAAGCATAAATTATACATAAATATTAGAGCTGTCAAAACATTAATCCTGAATTAATCCTGAATTATTCCTGAATTAATCCTGAATTATTCCTGAATTAATCCTGAATTAATCCTGAATTAATCCTGAATTATTCCTGAATTATTCCTGAATTAATCCTGAATTATTCCTGAATTAATCCTGAATTATTCCTGAATTAATCCTGAATTATTCCTGAATTAATCCTGAATTAATCCTGAATTAATCCTGAATTAATCCTGAATTAATCCTGAATTAATCCTGAATTAATCCTGAATTAATCCCACTGTCAAACAAGAGATTCAGTTATTCTCTACTTCTGTTATACGCATATATTCTGTTTTACAGATTAAAGGCTAAAACCAGCCAGAGATCTGGGAGTAGTCCAGGTCCGAGTCCAGGTCTGAGTCCAGGACCGAGTCCAGGTCTGAGTCCAGGACCGAGTCCAGGTCTGAGTCCAGGAACGAGTCTTGGTCCGTGTCTAGGTTTGAGTCCAGGTCCCAGTCCAAGACCGAGTCCAGGTCCGAGTCCAGGTCCGAGTTCAGGTCTGGGTCCAGGACCGAGTCCAGGACCGAGTCCAGGTCTGAGTCCAGGTCCGAGTCCAGGTCCGAGTCCAGTTCCCAGTCTAGGACCGAGTCCGGGACAGAGTTCAGGTCCCAGTCCGGGTCTGAGTCTAGGACCGAGTCCGGGACAGAGTTCAGGTCCGAGTCCAGGTCTGAGTCTGGGACCGAGTCCGGGACCGGGTCCAGGTCCCAGTCCGGGTCTGAGTCTGGGACCGAGTCCGGGACCGGGTCCAGGACCGAGTCCAGGTCTGAGTCCAGGTCTGAGTCCAGGTGTGAAGTGGGCCTGTGAGGATCAGCAGCATTCTGGACTAAACCGGCGTCTGCAGGACTTTAGGGGGACGGTGAGGACGGGGTTTCAGAGTCTCCGAAAGCTTAATGCAGATTCCTGCTGAGAACCTTTAATCCTGAATAAGTGAGAAAAGTCTCGTGATTCACGGGGATGAAATAAAATGTGCAACTCGTTGCTGAAATCTCCAGTTCTTCATCATGTTTTCTAAAATAAGGCCATGAAACGTAAATGCTGCGGTTATTTTACTGCTCCGGACTGAATGTGGAACTGAAAAGATTCTAAACGTGTAAAAAAATCTGATTTTAAACCTGAAATTTTCCACAGAAACACTCTGGGAGGGTGTCATACTGAAATGAACCACCAGGGGGCGACGCAGAGCTTTTATCTGCACAGTTTAGATCCGAGTTCTGCAGCAATCAGCTGATTTCATGTGATCTGAGGGAAATTTGAACGGAACAAGGGGTTAATAACAGAGTTAATAGCAGAGTTATTAATCATAGAGTTAATATCAGAGTTGATAACGGAGTCATTATCAGAACAAGAGTGAGATAAATAATCATGTATGTTCAGGTTTCACATTTAGGATCAGGTATATTTATCATCAGGACATAATGTGAGATTTCTGATTGAATATGTAGTTAAAGTTTGGCCATAACTGTATGCTGACGTCGTCTACATGCTGACACGGACCGTTGAGATGATGAACCACCTTTTTTCTCCTCCAGGTAGAAAAGCAAAGAAGCAGCCGAATCAGAGCTGAACTCGTCTCAGAAGACGAGAAGTATAAATGAAGTTTGTGAGCCAGGAGCTGGATCGGAGGCCGCTCTGACGCTTCCTCAGCGTTTCCTCTGAGAAGCCGGTGATGTGCAGAACGCTCCGGCAGCTTTATGAAGTGCTGAATAACTGAATTTTCCTCCATAATTGTGGCTTTGACGTGCACATGGTTGCAGAGTGGCTGCGTGCTATAAATAACCGGACTCCCCTCCTCATCTGTGCCGGTGACTGCTGGTCACATGACTCCTCTGCATTAACACGGCTGCAGCGGGTGTCTGGCCGCAAATGTCTCGGCCAGTTTCCAGCCAATTACAGGCAGAATTATGGGCCTCGTACGCAAAGCTGCGAAAGAAGCTCATCAAATAAAAAATGCCGATTCAGGAGCTGGCAGAGTTCTCTAAGGATCAGGAGTCTCCACGTTTCCAGCAACTAACGTTAGAAAGCTGTAATTAAATGTAAATTAGATCGTTTACTAATCTCATTAACAGTTTTTATTCTCTAGAATACACCAACGTCTCATATTTGAGACGTTTTACTCATTTATCAGTGTAGAACTCTTATCTGATATTCATTAATAACTCTGCTATTAACTCTATTAACCCTGATATTGATGTTATTAACTTTATAAACTCTTAACTCTGATAATAAATGTGGTATTAACCATCAATTCTGTTATTAACTCTGGTATTAACTAACTCTGGTATTAACTTTGATAATAACTGTTATTTACTCCAGTATTAACTCTGATAACTATTAACTCTGATAATAATTCTAGTATTTACTCTGATAACTGTTATTAACTCTAGTATTAACTCTGATGATGACTGTTATTAATTCTAGTATTTACTCTGATAATAACTCTGTTATTAACTCTAATAACTGTGGTATTAAATATTAATACTTTTATTAACTCTAGTATGAACTCTGATAAAAACTCTGACATCCACTCTATTAACTCTGTTATTAAGCTGTTATTAATATCTGTGGACAGGAGGACTAACCTCCTGGACATTTCCATCCTGCCATGTCCTCTCTGTCTCCAGGTGGACAGGAGACAGAGAGGACATCACTCCTCAGTGTTAATCTGCAGGTGACTCTGAACGGTGTTGCTCCATGGTGACATCACGCCGTGTCCCCCCACCTGTTCAGGTGCTGCTGCAGCAGGTCCAGGCGTTGCTCCACCTCCCCGTAGGTCAGGTCCGTGTCGCTGTCGTCCTCCCCAGCAGGCGTCTCCCGACTGGGGGCCGCCTCCTCGCCGGGATGCTGACGCTCCCAGTTTTCCGATGGCAGCTCTGCAGGAACGCACACGGGATAAATGATCCGTGTTATTATTAGAGCCGGGTCTCCTGGGACGCATCGTCCCGCGTCAGCTTACCACCTCCGGGATCTGAGGAAAACTCACATGACCGAGGTTAAAATAGTTTTACATTTTGAATTACTTTCACTTTTTATTTAGTTTTGACTGAATTCAAACACAAAGTTACTTTTTGTTAGTTTTTATTTTTGGGAAAATGCTTAGTTTCCGTTTAGGTTTTATTAGTTTCAGTGTTAGTTTTAGTTGTTTTTAGGAAATTATACGTATTTGTCTGGTGTGACATTCAAAATCATCAGAAAGTCACTCGGAGTAAAACCGGTAAACAAAGTAAACAGATTAAAAAGAAACTGATTTCATATCAATCCAAAAGCCTGATGTATTAAATGAATTAAAGACTAAAAACTGAGAATGTGTTTGCAATTTTAGTTTCTTCGTTAGTTTTAGTTAACTAGACTTTTCACCTGCCC
>JALJCO010006968.1:207500-215000 GCA_023101725.1 Atherinomorus stipes | reverse complement strand
CCTACGAGTACTTTACTCATTCCTACGAGTACTTTACTCATTCCTACGAGTACTTTATTCATTCCTACGAGTACTTCACTTATTCCTACGAGTACTTTAGTCATTCCTACAAGTACTTTACTCATTCCTACGAGTACTTTACTCATTCCTACGAGAACTTCACTTATTCCTACGAGTACTTTAGTCAGTCCTACGAGAACTTTAGTCATTCCTACGATTACTTTACTCATTCCTACGAGTACTTTACTCATTCCTACGATTACTTTACTCATTCCTACGAGTACTTTACTCATTCCTACGAGTACTTTACTCATTCCTACGAGTACTTTACTCATTCCTACGAGTACTTTACTCATTCCTACGGGTACTTTAGTCATTCCTACGGGTACATTAGTCATTCCTACGAGTACTTTACTCATTCCTACGAGTACTTTACTCAGTCCTACGAGTACTTTACTCATTCCTACGAGTACTTTACTCATTTCTACGATTACTTTACTCATTCCTAGGAATGAGGAATGAGTGAATGGGTGGAAACTGGATTTGTGTGTGCTGGTGAGAACCGGTTCTGATCTGTGGAAACTGGATGTGTGTGTTCTGGTGTGAACTGGTTCTGATCTGTGGAAACTGGATTTGTGTGTGCTGGTGTGAACCGGTTCTGATCTGTGGAAACTGGATTTGTGTGTGCGGGTGTGAACTGGTTCTGATCTGTGGAAACTGGATTTGTGTGTGCTGGTGTGAACCGGTTCTGACCTGTGGAAACTGGATTTGTGTGTGCGGGTGTGAACTGGTTCTGATCTGTGGAAACTGGATTTGTGTGTGCTGGTGTGAACCGGTTCTGACCTGTGGAAACTGGATTTGTGTGTGCTGGTGTGAACCGGTTTTTGACCTGTGGAAACTGGATTTGTGTGTGTTCTGGTGTGAACTGGTTCTGACTTGTGGAAACTGGATTTGTGTGTGCTGGTGTGAACCGGTTCTGAGCCGTGAAACTGGATTTGTGTGTGCTGGTGTGAACCGGTTCTGACCTGTGGAAACTGGATTTGTGTGTTCTGGTGTGAACCGGTTCTGAGCTGTGAAACTGGATTTGTGTGTGCTGGTGAGAACCAGCTCTGACCTGTGGAAACTGGATTTGTGTGTGCTGGTGTGAACTGGTTCTGACCTGTGGAAACTGGATTTGTGTGTTCTGGTGTGAACCGGTTCTGACCTGTGGAAACTGGATTTGTGTGTGCTGGTGTGAACTGGTTCTGACCTGTGGAAACTGGATTTGTGTGTTCTGGTGTGAACTGGTTCTGACCTGTGGAAACTGGATTTGTGTGTGCTGGTGTGAACCGGTTCTGATCTGTGGAAACTGGATTTGTGTGTGCTGGTGTGAACTGGTTCTGACTTGTGGAAACTGGATTTGTGTGTGCTGGTGTGAATCGGTTCTGACTTGTGGAAACTGGATTTGTGTGTGCTGGTGAGAACCGGTTCTGACCTGTGGAAACTGGATTTGTGTGTGCTGGTGTAAACTGGTTCTGATCTGTGGAAACTGGATTTGTGTGTGCTGGTGAGAACCGGTTCTGACCTGTGGAAACTGGATTTGTGTGTGCTGGTGTGAACCGGTTCTGATCTGTGGAAACTGGATTTGTGTGTGCTGGTGTGAACCGGTTCTGACTTGTGGAAACTGGATTTGTGTGTGCTGGTGTAAACTGGTTCTGATCTGTGGAAACTGGATTTGTGTGTGCTGGTGTGAACCGGTTCTGATCTGTGGAAACTGGATTTGTGTGTGCTGGTGTGAACCGGTTCTGACCTGTGAAACTGGATTTGTGTGTGTTCTGGTGTGAACCGGTTCTGACCTGTGGAAACTGGATTTGTGTGTGTTCTGGTGTGAACCGGTTCTGACCTGTGAAACTGGATTTGTGTGTGTTCTGGTGTGAACCGGTTCTGACCTGTGGAAACTGGATTTGTGTGTTCTGGTGTGAACCGGTTCTGACCTGTGAAACTGTATTTGTGTGTGTTCTGGTGTGAACCGGTTCTGACCTGTGGAAACTGGATTTGTGTGTGCTGGTGTGAACCGGTTTTTGACCTGTGGAAACTGGATTTGTGTGTGTTCTGGTGTGAACCGGTTCTGACCTGTGGAAACTGGATTTTTGTGTGTTCTGGTGTGAACCGGTTCTGACCTGTGGAAACTGGATTTGTGTGTGTTCTGGTGTGAACCGGTTCTGACCTGTGGAAACTGGATTTTTGTGTGTTCTGGTGTGAACCGGTTCTGACCTGTGGAAACTGGATTTGTGTGTGTTCTGGTGTGAACCGGTTCTGACCTGTGGAAACTGGATTTGTGTGTGTTCTGGTGTGAACCGGTTCTGACCTGTGGAGGACTTCCTTCGGTATGAAACCCGTCTTCGGTTCTTGGCGTCATCCATGTTGGCATCGCCTGCTTTCTGGTAGGTCGTCTGTTAAGTGACAGCGCAGAAAAAGACGAAGCGTCAATGCTGGGCAACACGTCCGTCCTGTCTGTCTTGTCTATCCTTTCCGTCTTTCCGTCCTGTACGTCTTGTCTATCCTGTCTGCTGTGTAATCCATCCATGTGTCTCATGTGTCTCCTGTCTCCTTTCCGTTTCTCTCGGTAAATAACTGAAGGGTCATGTAAAGACTCTCTGGCTCTTTTATTCAAGGAAAGATGAATAAATCAGCCTGAAGTGGATCCGTGATCACATCCCGTCTCTCCTGCACTCCATTTATCAGAATTACCAGATAAAACCACCGTCTGAGACGTCCGTCTTTAATGGCCAACTGATGCTTTTGTGTCACAGCCGTCTACCAGCAAACAGCAGATTCAAGGAAAATGTCCCTGTCCGTTATCGTCCTTCATTCCAGAGGCAGGATTCATTAAATTGAACAGATTACTCAAGAGAATAAATTTAGAAAATCAATTGCATCTATTTAAGTGGACTTGTGGAGTCTGGAGAGGACAGTCGGACAGAGTCTGGATCCCAGGGGCGCCTGCAGAGATTTTCTTAGGGGTGGCCAAGGGTTATTACAGGATAACTTTTGTTTCTTTCAACCTGGATCTTATTTTTAGAAATGTATACGTGCATTTTCTCACCAGTGACATTTCTGCATCACTCTGGCTCGTTTGGACGATATTGAGGTTAGTCGTAGATCCGCGTATGCCCATATAACGGCAGTAAAGGGGGCAGAATGAACGGGCCTCTATATGAGACATTATCTGCAGCACACCTTCATTTTACAGGCACTGTAAAGGTAGAGTCCGAAGCACCCCCCCGTTTCTGTTTGCACACAACAGTATCAAACTGAGCCCCTCCCTCTCAGGCTAATGGCCGCCTTGTTCTTCAGCCTACTCAGCTTCAGCGACTCCTTCAGAGCTCAGAAGCGGTAAAAGCCAAACTAACATTAACCTGGTTTTCCAACGTGCATCTAAAGCTCTCACCTTTTCTTCGGTGCATCCACCGTTTTTCTTTCTTTCTTTTTTTTCCTTCCAGAGTTTAAGTGACTGGCGTCTGCTCCAATCATGAGCTTATTCCCACACAGCGTCATGCTCTTAGCTCTGTCATTGGCTGCTGATTTAAACAGAAATCTCCACCCAGAAACGTCCCGACCAGAACAAAGATAAAGAGCCAAATTCAGACAGGGCCCAGCCAGCATTTCCATGTGGGGCCCATATGGGTTAGATTTTGGCTGCATATGAGGGACTCAAGTGGGTTTGTCCACGGTTTCCATGGTGACCCCATATCTAGTTAGATATTAATCAGCACAGGTATCAAAACATAAATGCCACTTTGGCATCTTCGGAGTTTCAAAGTATCAGCCGCCTCTGCCCTTTTTAACAGGCACTGCTGCGGGCAGCCCCTCCCCTACGGCATCTCCCTGGAGGACCCATTGTTTACAGTGTGGCTAACTTAGCGACCTATACCAAGTATTCCCAGCTTCCCAGTCTACGGTGAATCTGGATGCAGCTTTGGACAGATCTGGAACGTTATTGAGAAGGTTTGGCTCGTTTGGCTACAGTGCAATGGTCTGGAAGATCCCCCCCTGGAAGGTCCCCAAACAGGCCGAGACTACCGGTCTATGCTTTCTGACTGCGTCCTTAATTAGGCGTGACAGACCTGTGAGGGACTACAGCAAAAGAGCAACGGGAGAAAATGTGAGCTCTAGTGTAATATTTTTTATGTTATTAGCTTACAAAGATTTTAACATTCAGATAAAAGCAAAGCTGCGCCGTGTTTAGTACATAAATGTTGATTTCAATGAAAAAATATAATTTTTCCTGGGACGGACAACTTTTTGTTCAGGGTGGCCATGGCCACCTCTGGCCAGCCCTTGGGGACGCCATTGCCGGACCCGCGTCAGAGACTAAGTGGATTACCTCAGCGTTTTCATGGCGGAGGTCGAAGGTCAGCTCCAGGTTGGCGAGGAAGTGGTCGGCGAACTCCGGGTACATGTCCAGGACCTCCAGGATCTCGTCCCGCTGGATGGTGTGCAGGTCGCAGTAGCTCAGCGCCCGCACGTCAGCGCACGACTTCCCCGGCTTGGCGAACAGGTGGATCATCTCACCAAAGATGTCGTTCTTACCTGGCGGAGAAGCAGGCGCGTGATTGGCTGATTAACAACATGTCCTGGATTCCAGGTGCAGGAACCAGTTCTGTAAGACTGAAGACCCCTGTGGTACTGGTCCCTGCAGGTCTGAAGACCCCTACAGGAATGAAGACCCCTCTGGTACTGGTCCCTGTAGGTCTGAGGACCAATCAGGACCGAAGACCCCTGTTGTACTGGTCCCTGCAGGTCTGAAGACCCCTGCAGAACCGAAGACCCCTGTGGTACTGGTCCCTGCATGTCTGAAGACCTCTTCAGGACCGAAGACCCCTGTGGTACTGGTCCCTGCAGGTCTGAAGACCCCTGCAGAACCGTAGACCCCTGTGGTACTGGTCCCTGCAGGTCTGAAGACCCCTACAGGATTGAAGACCCCTGTGGTACTGGTCCCTGCAGGTCTGAAGACCTCTTCAAGACCAAAGACCCCTGTGGTACTGGTCCCTGCAGGTCTGAAGACCCCTGCAGAACCGAAGACCCCTGTGGTACTGGTCCCTGCAGATCTAAAGACCTCTTCAGGACCGAAGACCCCTGTGGTACTGGTCCCTGCAGGTCTGAAGACCCCTGCAGAACCGTAGACCCCTGTAGTACTGGTCCCTGCAGGTCTGAAGACCCCTACAGGATTGAAGACCCCTGTGGTACCGGTCCCTGCAGGTCTGAAGACCCCTGCAGAACCGAAGACCCCTGTGATACTGGTCCCTGCAGGTCTGAAGACCCTTACAGGATTGAAGACCCCTGTGGTACTGGTCCCTGCAGGTCTGAAGACCCCTAGAGGACTGAAGACCCCTGTGGTACTGGTCCCTGCATGTTTGAAGACCCCTACAGGGTTGAAGACCCCTGTAGTACTGGTCCCTGCATGTTTGAAGACCCCTACAGGACTGAAGACCCCTGTAGTACTGGTCCCTGCAGGTCTGAAGACACATCAGGCCCCGGGCCGTATGTCGGGTCCCGGGCCGTATGTCAGGTCCCGGGCCGTATGCTGGGTCCTGGGCCGTATGTCGGGTCCCGGGCCGTATGCTGGGTCCCTGGCCGTATGTCGGGTCTCGGGCCGTATGCCGGGCCGTATGTCAGGTCCTGGGCCGTGTGCCGGGCCGTATGCTGGGCCGTATGTCGGGTCCTGGGCCGTATGCCAGGCCGTATGTCAGGTCCTGGGCCGTGTGCCGGGCCGTATGCTGGGCCGTATGTCAGGTCCTGGGCCGTATGCCGGGCCGTATGTCGGGTCCCGGGCCGTATGCTGGGTCCCGGGCCGTATGCCGGGTCCCGGGCCGTATGTCGGGTCCCGGGCCGTATGCCGGGCCGTATGTCAGGTCCTGGGCCGTGTGCCGGGCCGTATGCTGGGCCGTATGTCGGGTCCCTGGCCGTATGTCGGGTCCCGGGCCGTATGCTGGGCCGTATGTCAGGTCCTGGGCCGTATGCCGGGCCGTATGCTGGGTCCCGGGCCGTATGTCGGGCCCCTCTGAACGAGCGGAGCTGCAGCTCTATCAGTTGGACTGAAGGACTGGGAGGGACCCAGAGAACCGGTCTGGGGGAACCTGGACCTGGTGACCTGCTGGCAGCTGGAATTACAGCCCGGCTCCACATGCGTGTCGCGTGACCAGAGTATGATCTGGAACATACAGCCTGGCTGAAACCAGGTCTGTTCAGGAGGTGGAAGCTGGAGACACAACCGGGTCACGATGAGCAACGACCGGGACATTAAGTTTTCCTGCAACTCAGCGTTTCCTCCGCAGGAAAACTGCTGATCACTCCACTTTCATCCTCATCCTCACTGACACACATGTAGACTCCATCCACAGCAAGGAAACTAGTAATGGTCATTAAGGGCGTCGGACACTGCCCCATATTATTAATGAATCTATAAATATTATTCTACATCATCCGTGAAAGTAAAAACATCCTCCAATCATCTCTGCATTCCGGAACTTATCATACCTGCTCGTCACTTACTACTACTACTTACTACTTACTACTACTGTAGTAAGAACGGGTAACAGGCCAGACTGATCAATGACAGCGATTGATTGGTGACAGTAATACTGCGACCCAGAAGCTGCCTAACATCATTATGCTAGCAGGTAGCTAACATCACTCTGATAGCAGGTAGCTAACATCACCTTTCTAGCAGGTAGCTAACATCATTATGCTAGCAGGTAACTAACATCACTCTGCTAGCAGGTAGCTAACATCATTCTGCTAGCAGGTAGCTAACATCACTCTGCTAGCAGGTAGCTAACATCATTATGCTAGCAGGTAGCTAACATCACTCTGCTAGCAGGTAGCTAACATCATTATGGTAAATGGTAAATGGACTGTACTTATATAGCGCTTTTCCAGTCATACTAACCGCTCAAAGCGCTTTACACTACATATCACATTCACCCAGTCACACACACATTCATACCCCGATAGGCACATCGGGAGGCAACTTGGGGTTCAGTGTCTTGCCCAAGGACACTTCGGCATGTAGTCTGGGGAAGCCTGGAATCGATCCCACAACCCTCCGGTTGAAAGACGACTGCTCTTCCACCTGAGCTACAGCCGCCCCTTATGCTAGCAGGTAGCTAACATCACTCTGCTAGCAGGTAGCTAACATCATTATGCTAGCAGGTAACTAACATCACTCTGCTAGCAGGTAGCTAACATCACTCTGCTAGCAGGTAGCTAACATCACTCTGCAGTTAGCTACATTCAGACGACATTTGTTGTGTTTGTGACGTGATGGGGAATCTGTATCTGTCTGATGAACACCGGAGCGGCTCGTCATCGTTGTTCTGTGAGCAGAGGAGGAGCTGTGAAGCTAGCAGGTTGTTCTTGCCCATGCGCATCATTCAAAAGCTCGCTAACAGTCTCTGCATCCTGAAATGCCGAACCAGCGTCTTTAACCCTTAACCTTTAACCTTTAACCCTGTGCTA